>CAODLS012956794.1:0-13443 GCA_948243855.1 Flueggea neowawraea
GTTCTTGTGTATAACCCAATAGGCCCACTTTAAAATGGCAATGGGCTTTGTCCCATAACTTGGGCCTAAAATCCATAAGTAGTATCTAGTAATACATTATGGCAATCCAAAATCAAGTGGTATTCGATGATTCGAGTTAACCTTTCACAGTTTGATATTTAGTCATTTTGTCTCACGATATCTATATTAAGCGTAAGTTTGTTGGATCAAAGGTGATCAACATTAAGTTCCTTTTGTGTTTTGATGATGCGCAAAATATTTGAGATAAAGAGAAACAAGTTGGAGAGCTCGAAGTTGCGAAACAAGCCACTGCAAGTGCTTCACGTACGCTAGAAGAGTGTCACGTACGTGAGATAAAGTCTGAAGAAAAGCAGAAGCTATTAGAACCCTCTGAAGCACGTTTCACATACGTAAGGAAATGTTCACGTACGTGTGTTGTAATTGACGTACATCAGATATATGTTAACGTACACAAAGCTTGCTCAAGATGATCAACGTACGTGAGATGGAAAACCAACGTACGTGAGCTGCAAAGATTCTCAAGTGACGTACGTGAGAAGTAAGTGACATACGTGAGAATGACACAGAAAGTTATAACGGCTACAAACTGTCTCCAACGACTAGTTTCTCAATCCCAATAGTCATATGGCTTAAAGAAGCTACAAATACATCAAGAAAAGGCAGGAAAAAAAACACCAAATTCATGCTAGAGATCAAGATTCAAGCTTTAAATACTCAACTCTAGCATATAGCTTTTATTTTTGTAAATATTTTGTAAACACTTAGAGTGTGGGGAAGGTTGGTTATGAACCTATGGAAAACAACATTATAATGGCCTTAGAGGTTTGAGCCGTAATCAACCTTAATGGCTTTAGAGGTATGAGCCGTAATCAACATTGTTGACTTTAGAGGTATGAGTCATAATCAACGGCTTTGGAGGTATGAGTCGTAATCAACCTTATGTAGACTTTAAAGGTTTGAGCCGCAATCAATCTTGGCATAAGGCTTTGTTGGATTGAGCCGTAATCAATCTCCGATAGTGGAAAGCCTAAGTGAGACTTAGGTAGTGGACGTAGGTATGATTGGCCGAACCACTATAAAAATCTTGGTGTTGTTTTTCTCGCCTCACTCCAACCCGTTTCCGCTCTCCAAACTTAAAGAAGGCATCCCCAAGAAAATTCTCCAACAAGTGGTATCAGAGCAGGTCTCCATTCAAGAAGGCTTAACAACCTTGGAGCAAAGATCCTACATCATTGGAGATGCCAAATTTGGTATTATCTTCCCAATTTTCTCAACTCTTATAATTTCTTTTAAATTGATATTGTTTTGATTTTAAAAGGGGGAGAAAAGAAGTTTTAAAAATTATGCACCAAATTTTTAAAATATGGGGAGAAATGATGGTTTCAAAATATTTTGAATCATGCACAAATTACTTTCAAAAGGGGGAGACTAAACCAAAAGAAAATTTTTAAAATTTTGCATAAATTGTTTTTGATAGGGGGAGGGAAAATTTTCAAATTTTCAATATGATCACACATATTTGTATGAACCTAACCTCTTGACAAGGATGAAATCCTTGATCAAATTTGTGTTGCCTTGATGTGGTGCTTAAATTCTTCAAAGTTTTGACATCATCAAAAAAGGGGAGATTGTTGGATCAAGGGTGATCAACATTAAGTTCTTTTTGTGTTTTGATGATGTGCAAAATATTTGAGATAAAGAGAAATAAGTTGGAGAGCTCAGAGTTGTGAAACAAGCCACTGCAAGTGCTTCACGTACGTCAGAAGAGTGTCACGTACGTGAGATAGGGTCTGAAGAAAAGCAGAAGCTACTGAAACCCTCTGAAGCACATTTCACGTACGTAAGGAAATGTTCACATACGTGTGTTACAATTGACGTAAGTCAGATATATGTTAACGTACGCAAATCTTGCTCAAGATGATCAACGTACGTGAGATGGAAAACCAACGTACGTGAGCTGCAAAGATTCTCAGGAGACGTACGTGAGAAGTAAGTGACGTACGTGAGAATGACACAGAAAGCTATAACAGCTAAAAACTATCTCCAACGGCTAGTTTCTCAATCCCAACGGTCATATGGCTTAAAGAAGCTATAAATACATCAAGGAAAGGCATAAAAAAGTGGATGATCATATGTTTTCACGTCCAAAATGTTTTTATCATTCCATCACCCCCAAAACACCAAATTCAAGCTAGAGATCAAGATTCAAGCTTCAAATACTCAACTCTAGCATAAAGCTTTCATTTTTGTAAATGTTTTGTAAACACTTAGAGTGTGGGGAAGGTTGGTTGTGAACTTATGAAAAACAACATTGTAATGGCCTTAGAGGTTTGAGCCGTAATCAACCTCAATGACTTTAGAGGTATGAGCCGCAATCAACCTTGTTGGCTTTGGAGGTATGAGCCGTAATCAACCTTGTGTAGGATTTAGAGGTTTGAGTAGCAATCAACCTTGGTGTAAGGCTTTGTTGGATTGAGCCGTAATCAATCTCCGATAGTGGAAAGCCTAAGTGAGACTTAGGTAGTGGACATAGGCATGGTTGGCCGAATCACTATAAAAATCTTCGTGTTGTTTTTCTCGCCTCACTCTAACCCGCTTCTGTTTTCCAAACTTAACCAAGGCATCCCCGGGAAAATTCTCCAAGAAAGGCATGGTTACATGTCAATCTTATATTACTTAATGTGTTTTTTGATCCCAAGTAGATTGATATACAAATGGCAATGATAAAGCCTTTCATCAATTCATTCGAGTATGCATACATTCCATCAATCCTACTCATCAAGTGGCCTAAAGATATCACTCTTCATAAGAGGAACAAATATGTCACTCTCACTATCACTCTTCTACAAGATTCATGACATATCTAATCATGGCCTTTATTGCCACCCTATTATGGATAACGTTTGACTAAGTCAAAACATGTGATTCCTCATGTATGAGTCGATAGTGAGTTTCAGTCAGAGGACTCAAACATCACCACTGTATGAAAGCTACTTGTTACAAAGATCCATGAAGTGCTTTCATAGCAGGCCAATCCAATACATGTTTCCTAACATATATCTATGTTCTAAGTGATATCTCATATCCATAATTAGTAAAACGCGATTATCCACTTAGCAATATGCTAATATTGGTTTATTATCATTCCCATGATAACAATCGATTAGACATTTAGAATAATATTCCTTTTACCTTAGGGTTTTACTATCAAGTCGGACTTGATGACATAAGGAAGACTAAACTATTCATGGAAGTTTTATCTTCATAAAACATAGTATAATATTTCATAGATATGAAATGAAATGCCTCTTTATTAATTGATAAATCGAATGATAATGTACATAAATGATTGGACTAGGGCAATAAAACTAACAAGACTCACTGAATTTATTTTGATTGGCCGAGCAGCTCGGTGGTGGCAGGGTTTGCAGGCTCAGGGGGATTTTAGTTAGACCAGATTTAAGAATAAGCTCATTATGTTTGTGCTTCCCCAGAGCATCAGGGACAGAAAGACAGATGAGTTCAATGATTTCTATCAGGGCCTAAGTATATCAGTGACAAAGTATGAAGATAAGTTCAAGGACTTGAGTAAGTATGCACCTCCTTATTTTTAGGAAGATGAAGCCTTGGCAAGGAATTTTTTGGATGGTTTGTGACCCACGATTAACAGAGTGGTGGAAACTCTGGGTTTGACTACCGTGAGGCAGATTGCTAAGTCAATCAGGGGTATGGACTACATGGATGAGAGACACCCGAGAGAGCCCAAGAGGGCAAAGACCGAGGGTAATTTTGGAGGCCAGCAGGGCCGGGGTCAGGAGCAGAGATGCAACATTCTTCTAAAAGGTAGATCTGCAATATTATTTTGGATAGGACAACCCATTCAGAGCTCTTAAAGTCACAGTGTGGCGTAGCCAGCTGGGCGCCGCCAAAAGACAGAGTAAAGGTCAGAGCTATTTGCGGGATGAGGCATCCTGGGACTTGCAACAAGGCAGTTGGTAACTGTTTTTACTGCAGACAGTTGGGGCACAAGATAGCTGAGTGTCTTTTGAAGTTGGGTACAGGGACTTAAGCTGGACAGTCCACAGTAGGAGGTTCAGGTGCAGCTAGTATCGGTGCTGGTAAGGGAGCTGGTAGAGGTTCAGGTTGGCCAGGGTAGTGGTCGTGGTCATGCCGCACAGAGCAATGCTTTTGGGGGACGGGTTCTAGTATATCATCTGACTTGACAGGAGGTGCATACCTCAATGCAAAAGTTATTGGTACTCTCTCTATCTCTGGTGCTTTTATTTCTGTATTATTTGGTACTAGTGCATCGCATTCGTTAATCACTCCATATTTTGTTAAGAATGTGGGGTTGGTGTTACGTCAATTGGACAAGTTGCTAGAGATTTCATCACCTCTGGGTAGTAAGATGTTAATCGATTCTGAGGTTCGGGGTTGTGTGATTTCTATTGATGAGCACGAGTTGGTTGTCGATCTGATCTTGTTAGACATGGGAGAGTTTGATGTCATTATTGGCATGGATTGGCTTTCAGAGTGGCACACCACCTTCTATTATTTTGCCAAGAGAGTATGCTTTCGATCACCAGGTCAGAGAGAGTTTTGTTTCCAAAATGAGCGAGACAGTGTTGTACAGAGTTACGTGTCAATAGTTAAAGGTGAGAAGATGATTTGTCGTGGTTGTGAGGCATATTTGGATTTTGTATTGACCAACTCTGAATGATCAAAGTTTATAGTTAAAGACATACCAGTGGTTCGGGAGTTTTCGGACGTGTTTTCTGATGAGTTATTAGGACTTTCGCCTGAGCGGGAGATTGATTTTTCTATAAAGGTATAGCCTGGTACCGATCCGATATCAATTCCACCGTCTGAGAAAGCCCATCGAACACAAGCCTTGACGAATGGAAACACTACCCAACTTATTCGTTTATCAAAATATTTATTACAACATCGGTTTTTCAAAAGACATATGGGATATAAAACAAATTTTTATTAAACCAATATAAGTGAGTATATATCAGAACAATATCGGCGAGTAAAATCTTTACAAGTATAACAAAATACAAAATGAAAACCCAGTAATCTCACAACATCTCGGTGTGGAACTCTATATTAGAAACAGAAAAGCCTAGCAAAAAAGGCATCACTAACCAATAAGATGCCTCACTAGAAGCTAAGACGCAGTGTAGTTACCGAAGCCAAAAACTGTCCACCTGAAAATTTAGTAGAGACAAACAAAGGAAAGGAAAAAGGGGTAAGAATCCCTAGTGAGGAACAACACTCCAGATCGCCTCATACGTGCCTTACAAAGACTGTTTTGAAAACAATTTGAAAATACCGCACACAAACATAAACAATAATACATACGTATACACACTATATAGATAATTGTCTTTCGAAAATCATTTCAAAAATGTTCGCAAGCAAAGCAAACAGTATGCTCACAAGAATAAGAATTAATACAATATCGTAACAAAAATGTAGTATAAGTGATATGAGACCAATAACAATGAAGTGCACGTAGCACCAATAACAATGATGATTGTGGGCTCTGCCACTAATCAAAAATAAAATCATGTGTCTGGGCGGACACACGGTTACCACCATACCCTGGTAACTAGACCTTGATTGTACATTCGTATACTAAAGGCTACGTTTGTCCTATGTAGCACAGGTGCCCCATAACCAGTTCCAGTTTATATATAATTTTTAAATAAAAAAATAACTCTTGCAATAAAAGCATATCAATATATATATCCAAGTTCAAAATAAGTTTACTGATTATTAAAAACCACATAATCAGTTTATTAATTAGTCATTCCGTTATTAAGTCCAATTTTAAAAATATAGCCAGCACATCAAAAACCATATAGAGTTTCGAGACAACCTATGTGTTTGAATATGTCATCCACTCACCTGGATGTCCAAGCAAAACGGTCAGGCACTATTATCTGGCGGCTGATCACGTTGACACAAACAAGAAGCTGAAATAATTTTCAGAAACAATGATACGTCAGAAATAATCACAATGGAATATTGGTACTGTGGCTGTACTGAATGCATGATATGCAAATGAAAACTCAAAAGTTACTTAAAAACCTATTTCGAATGAGAATCTATCATTCTTAATCCAAAATTCAAAGTCTCTGTAAAATTACAGTTTGGTCTCCGACCAATGTAAAATTATGTTTAGTCCCCAAGACTAGGTAAATCACAAAATAATCCTCAAAGTATTCTCAAATTGCTAACTAGTCCTCCAAGTAGTCAGAATTGCCAAATTAGACCTCTAACTCTCAGAAATTGTACAATACGAAAAATTGCATGTTTGGTCCCCCCAGAACCACGACTTACTCGAGTAAGTCAAATGCTTACTCGAGTAACAGCCCACCATGGCTTACTCGAGTAAGCAAAGTGCTTACTCGAGTAAAAACCAACATTGGCTTACTCGAATAATCCAAGTGCTTACTCGAGTAAGTCCCTTTTCCAAAATTTCTAGAATTTGTCTAACACTGATTTAACCGATAAAAATCATTATCAATCACCCACATTGCCTCTAATCAACCTCCTGAACATGAATCTATGCTCAAATCCATCAACACAACTTGAAAATCACTCAAAATCGACCAAACCCGAATTAATTTAAACCCATTTATGAACATCCTTGATTCTTATGATTTCAACCTTAATCTAGGTGTTTCTAGACTCCCAATGGCACGATTTAACAACCTCTAACAACCATTCCAATAGAAACATCACGAATCTAACCATATGAATATTTTATTCAAACCCCTAATATGAACAATCTTGCATAAATGATGAAAAGAGAGGTGTAGAAGTGTAATCTTACCTCAATAGATGACTAGGAAGGATGGGCTACCACTGAAAATGATTTCTAGACCGAATGAGAGTTATTTTAGTGAGAAATGAGGGAGTGAGGTCGAATGAGTCAGGTAGGGGTATATATAGATCCCTGCCCAAAACGATGTCGTTCCTTCCAAATTTGCATTGCTTACTCAAGTGGCAAACTCCCTTACTTGACTGACACACTTCTCTCTCAAGTAACTATTCCTTTTACTTGAGCGATAATTTTCCAAGTGTTCGTCATGTTCATCTGGGAACACGGTTTACTCGAGTAACCACACGTCTTACTCGAGTAATTCATACCTCACCTCACTCGAGTAATACTTCACGACTTACTCGAGTAATCCACAATCCAATTCACTCGAGTAACACCATCATGCTTACTCGAGTAACCTCTCTTAAAACTGCAAATCCTCAACTCAACACTCCACTCAAGCTATATCAAATGGGACATATCGAAAAGCTACAAAGATTCCTACCAGAATCCGACGGGGTATTACAACAGATATATGACAGACACATAAAAAAATATATAAGATTTAGAAGACACAACCTATGTGTTTAAAGCTGTCATTCCACTCACCTGGGCTTCGAGCCAAATAATCTAGATCACGGTCCACCAATAAATGGTTGGTCTCCTTAGAAACCAAGCAGAACTGCAGCAGACATATTTGAAACAAATCAAAATATGGTACTGTGGTAATACCGATGTATGGCATGAAGATGGAGACTTGAACTCTCACATGATGCCCGAAAATCTATTTCAAACGAAAATCTAATATTTCGGCAAAAGTCAAACCTCAATGTAAAATTATAATTTGGTCCTCAAACTTTTAACAAATTACAATTCCAGAGTTATGAAAAATTACAAATTAGTCCCTAAGCTTTTATAATTTACCAATCAGTCCTTCAGGTAGAAATTTATCAAAACAGTCCCTATACTTAATGTTTTATGTTATTCAGTTAAGACAATCCTTCATCTTTTCAACATATCTAAGGCTACAGGTTTTCAAAGATCTTGACATAAATTTTCCATGAAATTAAACATTTGTAGCTTCTTGAGAATGCAAAATATGAATTCTAATTCAACTTATAGAGTTTGTAGTGAATTTTGAAGTCAGACCAATTACTGACAGGTTTCTACTTCAAAACAGATTTGGCATCACATAGTATTTTAACCATAATTCATTCATTTCAGCACCAAATTGAACTATACAAATTGATTCAGAAACTAGACAAATATTTAGTTCTAGGCGTATAAATTACGTTGTCTAATCCAATCTATAAAAGTTTGAGTAAATTTATAAATTTGGAACATATGTTGAACAGGGCAGACAAACCTAGCCCTAGTGTTTTGTTCATGGTTTCATATATAAAAATCTAAATCAAGAAGAGTTTGTTGGTTTAAAACTAGATTCACATACCCCTATTTATGGAAAATATCAAAATATAATTCAAACTACAAAAATATCAGTAGAATTTACAACTAAACCTATAATTAAATCTTACTGGATGGAACAATAAGTATGACCAATCATAACTAAACAAGTATAACTCTTTATACACATGGCTTTAAGCTGCTTCCTTTTACAGGACATTAGGAGACATATTTATCTACAATTTTAATGTTCTATGATTTTCGAAATTGAGTCTTTAAGGTTTCAAAACTCGGTTTACAAACAGACTGTTTTTAATGATTCTATAAATATGGCAGTCCATAGTATTTCAATCATCGTTCTTTCATTTCAACTCTAAATTGATCTATGTAAATTGGGTTAACAACTAGACATATAGAAATTTTTAATCATATAAACCATGTTTTCTAATTCAGTTTACAAAATATTTGGTGAAGTTTTAAAATCAGATCAGGGACTGTGACAGAGAAACTTGACCATTACTCAGTTTTCTGATCATGGTTTACTCTATACATATCCAAATCAAGAAAATTTTGTACATTTAGAAGCTAGACTTACATATAATTTTCAATATAAATTTTCAGAGCCTAATGTAAACCATAGAAAACACAGTAAATATCAGTACTTGGTCCTGTCTTTTATTTCTGAAATCTTATAATTCCAGTTATGAAAACACTTTATTTATTCCTTTAATTAAGTCGATCTAAACCTTCAATTAAGTTCTAAAATCAGTCTAAGAACAGCCCTTTTGCTACAGCCCATGTAGAAAGTGTAAACTAGTGATTAATTTAATTCGATTACTAATCAACATATCCAATCCACACCATGTATGTTCCATAAATCAAGTTGTTCCATTAACTAACAGATTAATCCATCTAACATCAAGAGATGAACTCAGTAGCTTTCTAACACTTTGAACATCAGAGTCATAGTTGAACAATCACATTATAGATTACGTTGCCTTATGTTTCGTGGCTCTAAACTTTGTGGCCTGGGAAAGTTATTTTGCTTGAAGGTTTCAGACCGAGATGTGGGGCTTAGAGGGGTTGTTCTGTGATTGAATTTTTGTGAGCAAAGAAAAGTTTAGGAGAGTTTTTAACATGTCTGAGCAAGTGAAAATAATAGAGTTGGTTTTGGTCCACCGAAATATAATCACATATATATTATATATTTATTATTCTTTCTTTTATTCAATGGAGGTGCAAGACAGAAATTCTCATGGGAGACTGAATTCTTTTTGATTAATGGCTAAGTATTAAGGTTCAGACAGATATCCTATTGTTTTAACATGTAGACACTATTCCAATTTAAACCTTTTTCCTTGTTTCTTCTCATTTTAGTCCCTAACTTATTATTAGTTCACACATTTTATTCAAGACGTTATTTTTTTTAATCCTATTGGACACACACACTAAGAATAAGATTTCAACTCTAATCGTAAATTCGATACTATAATTTTAATCGACATTTATCGCAGCTACACGATTGTACCTAATAATTATTTGCTAACTAATTTCTTAAATATTCATTTTTGCATCTTAAATTTTAACTATAAATATCATGCTCTATATCATGAAAATACATATGCAATATATAGATGTTTAAGTTCAACTAAAATCGAACAAAGCGTTACATTTATCATCGGAATAAAAATCACTAACAATTTCATAAAATAGATTTTCTTAAGATATTAAGAAATTTCTATATTTTTCATCAATAAGAACAAAATTATGCCCATTAAATTCAAATAGGTGTCCAAATCCCCACTGATCGACCTTTAGCAAACGTACTAGAATCGATGTAGTTTTACTTAGAAGTATTCCAATGATATCAAACCCAAGTGAACGTGTCTAATTGTGATCAATTAAAAAAACAAAAGCAAATAAAAGCATCAAGTTATTTTTGGGGTTTTGGAAATAAAAACAAGCAATAAAATAAAATGCAAATACTCAATAATTGGAAAATGTTAGGGCTTCGAGATAAAACCAATGATTTAGTTGCAATAACGAATGAAATTGGGTTTTAACACATTGGGTGTGAGTGTTCTCTCTACATAAATCACCCAAGGTCTCTCTCAAGGTGACTCAAGTAGTGCCTACACTTCCTATGTGAGTCATTTCGGCCTGACCTAGTCAAATTATGCCCATTAGGATCATTGGAAATTTCATTGAACACCTTGTAAGTATAGATATATTTTTATCTTAAAACCATACAAGTTATATGCTTGTGACCTAACCCAATCTTCATCTCTCAATTCATCGCTTGGGCTTATTAAAAACAATATTAAGGTCGCGAATCTCAACATCATTCAATCAATAACAAGTCATAAAATCATCAACAACCATAGATTTAACAATTAAAGCATCAAAAAATAGATATAACATTAAAAACACAAAACCTATAACAATAATCATCCTTTAAAGCAACATAAATCAAAGATTCACATCTCTATATCCTAATAATGAAACTAAGCTAACATGTTTAGGAAATCAAATATAAAACAATAAATTGAAACTTTAAACATGTTTCTAAATAAAGAAAAGAAGATAAAAAGATAGAATAAAGCTTCTCTTGTTGGTTGATGAAGCCCTCTTCCAATCCTCTTCTCTCCCCTCTTTGAATCTTCCTTGGAGAATGTGTAAGAGAATGATTCTCTCTTTCTTGAATTTGTGTGTCCAAAGTTTCCAAAAATGATTTGTAAGAGGCATATTTATAGTCCTTTAGGTCCCATAAAAACCCTAATAATATTCTCCAAAAGATGCCACTTGCATGTACTTTGGTCCCCACAAATTTGTCTTTTGCGTCACATGTTTTTTTCATGACCTTCAGGAGGCCAAGGCCATGACCATGGTGTCATTATGGAATTTTAGGTGTGCCCATGATTAAGCCCACGATCATGGTTATTTTCTTAGGCATGCCCACGGTTAAACCACGGTCATGGTTGTTCAGTTTGGTCGTGTCCACGGTCATGGAGTTTAAAGGCCATGATCGTGGCTTGCCTTTGTCTTGCCAATATTATGCACACTTTGAGGTAGTAGGTGGCCATGGTCATGATGCTTAGCGTGGCCTAGGATGTGGCCTCCAAAATTGCTCCTCACCGTGACTAACATGATGCCCTTTGAGCCAATTTTTCTCGAGCTTTCTTCCCTTGGTCTTGCCACTTTAAAAACATATTTTTCATGCATTTTTCTTCTATTTTTCATCTCATTTCATGTATTCCTTATCAACCTACACAAAATATAAAGAAGGTATAAATTCATGGACAATTGAGTACACTTAGCACCAAAATGCTATTGATTTATGCTTGAATAACTATGTAAATTTAGCATACATCAAATTCCTCCACACTTACTTGTTTGCTTGTCCCCAAGCAAACCAAATCAAAAACTGGGATAAGAATAAAATTCAAATCAAAGAGGCAAGAGAAACCTTATACCATGCAAGTAGGCAAATAAAATGATCAAGAGAGGAAGGCAATGCTACTCCATTTATAAACACAAACCATGGCATTGAGAAGTTGTAATTTCGAGAGTTTATCTTTGGCTTGAATGCACCACTTCCTCATTGGCATGAAACCTACAAAGGTTAGGGAATACACCAAATATATGCATACTATAGGTGGTGAAGTGTATGACATGTATGCTTAAAAAGAATAACCTCTCACACCATTTGGAAAAAACATGAAAAAAACATAATAAACATGCTTCTACACTAATTGCAATGGAAATTGAAACCTATACTACATGCAAATGCAAGATAACCATAGTTTACCGTCATTGCGAACATAAGGTAGTTTAACGTCATTTCGGACGTATGCAAAGGACCTATTTGGGGCGCCAAATAGTCCTAAATGTGGATCCCTTGAAAAATTTCAAACGCTTCCTATAAACAATGATGGGTTTATGATTATGCAGAATAATGTCTATAGGACTGAATGAATGCACTTTTGAAATTGTAAAAGGACCACAAATTGGAATTTTGGGGTTATAAAGAAAATTATTTTTGGGTGAAAAATAATAAACATGTTGACCTTCAACAAACTCACCCCTCAAACAACAATCACTCTCTTTCCCTTTTGGTCTTTCACTTCTTCTCTCAACCCTTTTAATATCTAACCTTTCTTTTGCACTAGATTCTTTGTCAATCTTTCCTTCTTTTGGATGCACTAGAGATTTATCCTTAGAGATCATGCAACATGTTTCTAAAAAATGCACCCTATTTTTATCATGATCAAGCAATTGTGTATGCACATTATTAGAAACATGAAACTTTTCACATGCACTCCCCACTCTAAAGATTATGCACCCTTTAGTCAAATCAATGCAAACTCCACCGGTTGCCAAAAAGGGTCTCCCAAGTATGATTGGGGTGTCACAAGCATCATCCATATCTAAAACATAAAAATTAGCGGGAAAGAAGAACTTACCTACTTTTATCAAGATATTCTCCTCAACTCCAAGTGGTTGCTTGGTGGATTGATCCGCCAATTGGAGTGTGATGGTTGTAGGTATTAGTTCTCCAATTTCGAGCTTCTTGTAGATGGATGAGGGCATTAGGTTGATCGATGCACCCAAATCACACAAGGAATCCACATTTTCCAACTTCCCAAAAGTGCAAGGAATCACAAAGCTCCCTGGATCCTTGAGCTTTGGAGGGTATTTCTTCAATAAAATTGCATTACACTCCTCATTGAGTGCCACGATATCATACTTCTCCAACCTCTTCTTGTTGTCCACTAACCCTTTTAGGAATTTTGCATAATTTGGCATATGGGAAATGGCCTCCAAGAAAGGGATGTTCAAGTCCAAATTCTTGAACATCTCAAGAAATTTCTCAAATTCCTTGACTTGGGTGTGGCTTTCAACCGATGGGAAAAAGGAATAGGAGGCACATAGGGTTTGATCTCCTCTTGGTGAGTAGGTTTCTCTTGCAAATTTTTACCCTTCTTCTCATATTTCTCCCTTTCAAGCACCACATTTTCACCCTTCTCAACTTGGGGCTTCTCCCCCACACTTGGCTCCTCAAGCTCTCTACCACTTGTCAAAGTAATCACTATCACACTTTTCTTTGGGTTTACTTGGGAGGTACTTGGTAACATCCCCTTTTTCCTTATCCGACATAACCTTAGCCATTTGCCCAACTTGCCTCT
>CAODLS012956841.1:0-10593 GCA_948243855.1 Flueggea neowawraea
TCATTTCACCAAGACATCATCAATTTACCTGAAAAACACAATAGAAAGCGTAGAAGTACCAAAACTAATGACAAACACTCAATTTGTATTCAAAACTATATGAATTGATGCACATAAATACGTATGAATATGCGTTCATCACCTACATATTTTAATAAGGGAGTAATTTATTTAATGATAATGTATTTTCTAATTGAAAGCCCAATAACATTAATAAACCCACATTGAATTTCAGCACACTCCTCCTATTTTATAGGAATCTTTATTCTTGTATGACAAGGATAAAATCGGCACAAGATAGGAGTGCATGGCTAATTAGGATTGCATGACTAATTAGGAGTATTATTCTTGTGTGACAAGGAAAATAAAACACTAATTAGGATGCTACTAATTCGGCACACTCCTATTTTTTAGGAGACCTAATTAGTGCACATAATTAATTAGGAAGTACTTATTCTTGTGGGACAAGAAAGGCTAACCCTAGTGAATCTATTTAGGATTTTCCATATGCCTATAAATATGAGGGCCTAGGTTGAATTCATTTTATGGCAATGGCTTGGCCGAATTTGTGAGTGTCACGTCCAAAGAAAGAAAAATTATTTTGTGAGAATTAGAATAGAGATTCTAAAAGGTGCTAGTACACTTCACCAATCCAAAGGTAGTTCATTTGTGTGGAGATTCGGGTTTTCGAATACTAAAAGCTATACTAACACTCCATTTGATCAAACATTCGAGCTTTGGGTCTAAGGTAGAACCACCAACCCTAATCTTGTATGTTGATGTGAATGGATCCTTGGTGGAATTCTAGGTTAAATTTTTTGTTATATTTGCTGCATTGTATTCTTTTGAATGTCATAAAATAGTCATGAATTCTAATAGTGGTATCAGAGCCACTTGCACCGTCAACATATACGATTCCTTTTATATGTGATATAATTGTTATGTTTGATCTACTCGGTCATGCTATCATATTGTTGTTGAATTAATGATGCATGTTAGGATTTAATTTAGCAAGATAAAACTGCGTTTATATGTTTAAAGGCCGAATGGTATGTTGACTTACATAGGATGTTAAGATTCACTTAGAAAGCCGATTAGGTTTTGTATATGCAATTTTTATAATGAAATTATAAATGCGCTGAATCATAATTTCATTATGAGATTCAGGTATTAATGGGATTAATACATATTGGGGTTTTAAAATTAGCATCTTGTTTCATGAGCAATGGGAATTATGAACCTTCTTCGCAGCTAGCTTGCGAAAACCGCTTAAACACATCTAAAGCTTAATCAATATAGTTATTTAATGTTTACTTTCATAATTGGATTATGATTGTGTTTAATGATGATTCAATATGCATGGTGCACGACATAGCCCAATTAAACCTATGTGATTGGATTTATTAATTCTAAGGGTTGGCCATATGTGCCTATTTCATCTTTTAGAACAGGTTAGTATAGATTATATATATATTGTGTGTAAAATAAGATGGAGGCCATACGTTGCAATGAAAATTAAAGATCACCCAAGGTTGACCTTGATCTTTCACATTGGCTTGTGAGATCAACTTAGATTTGGGCTATGTCATGTCACGTTTAAATTATCCCATTTATATGTTCATATGATGTATATATGTTATGGGTGAATGTTTTATTTAGTATTCCACACAAACTAACAAACTCAATCCCTACAAATAATAAGTCGAAAAATGCCTTCCATAATCAATGTTTGTCAAGGATATATTCGTCGGTGTTGTAGTTTATGCATCTACAGGGTACACCCGATTACCTTAGTGAGGCATGGGTAGATAATGGTTATATCTACATTTTGGTTATGGTTTGACTTAACATGGCTATCAAAATAGTTTTGGCCCTAAGGCATATAAAAGGATTTAAATGCCAGGACATGAGTTGTCAAAATCCCTAGAAATACAAGAGTTATATATGATATAATTGAAAAGGAGTTTCCTACCTAGATAGTTAAGGTTAAGGACTAGCTCAACTGACTTAGCTTTGAGGGAAATATGGATCTTGTATCCACTATGTGTTTTAACTTTAGGGATGTTAAATTTAGTGGGAGTTATTCAAAGACCTCTTATTAATCTTTGCATATTCTTGTATGTGGAATGGCAAAAAACAACAACACATCAGCCTTTACATTGTAATCGAGTTATTTCCTAGATACAACAATTCTCAATGAACTCGCACTAAATGCCCCTTGAGAACAAAAGGATACTTATCAAAAGTATAATAGTGACTCAACGAGTGTCACATGTCTTATGCTTGCTACTATGGTTATGGATTTGCAAAAGCAATTCGAAGCTGTGGAGGCATTGGATATGATGAGGCATCTCAAGGAAATGTTCCAAGAGCAAGCCCGTCAAGAAAGATAATTGACAACAAAGACCACTGACGTTCTTGTGGTTCAAAGGGAAAGGGCAAAGGCAAGGCTAAGCCAAAATTTGTTGGCAAGGAAAAGGGAAATCCAAGCCGAGGCCTAAGCTAAAGATAACCAAACGAAAAAAGAGTTTGTTTTCATTGCCATAAGACTGGACATTGAAAAGAAATTGCAAACTCTACTTGGAAGAGCTAAAGAAAAAGGGAAGCAAGACTTCAGGTATTTTTGTTATAGAAATCAATATGTCTACTAACTCCTCATGGGTATTTGATATTGGATGTGGAGCTCATATTTGCATTAACGTGCAAGGGTTGAGAAATATTAGACCATTGATAAAAGGCGAAGTGGACCTATGAGTGGGCAATGGAGCAAGAGTTGTTGCATTAACTATAGGAACTTATTATTTAACTTTGCCTAGTGGACTTGTTTTACAATTATCGAATTGTTATTATGTTTCTACTATGAGTAAGAACATCATTTTCGTTTCTTGTTTAGACAATGATGGATTTCATTTTATTATTAAGAATAATAATCTTTCCATCTATCATTGGGACATATTTTATGGTGTTCCTACACTATCTTTTGGTCTCTATATTTTAAACTTGGAATAAAGCAAGCACATCTATAACATTAATAAAAGGTTAAAATCAAATGATTTGAACCAAACATACTTTTGGCATTGTCGTTTGGGCTATGCAAGTGAGAAAAACACCTCAAAATGCCATAAATATGGATTACTTGATTCATTTGGTTTCGAATCATTTGATATATACGAATCTTGCTTGTCAGGTAAAATGGCGAAGAGTCCTTTTACACACAAAGGTGAAAGGGCCAATGATCTATTAGGCCTAATACATACTGATGTATGCAGACCTTTTAGCTCAAGTGCTAAAGGAGGTTATTTGTACTTCATTACCTTTACTGATGATTTCAGTAGGTATGGATTTGTTGATCTTATCAAACACAAATCTGAATACTTTGAAAAGTTCGAGGAATTCAAAAGTGAAGTACAAAACCAACTTGGCAAGAATATGGAGGCACTTTGATCTGATCGTGGTGGAGAATATTTAAGCTAAAAGTTTGACAATCATCTTAAGGAATATGGGATTGTCTCACAACTTACTCCTCCTAGGACGCCTCAATGGAATGGTGTGTCTGAAAGAAGAAGTCGAACTCTATTGGATATGGTTCGTTCAATGATGAGTCAAAAAGATCTTCCAACCTTGTTTTGGGGTTATCCCATAGAAACTGTTGTTTTCATACTTAACAGAATTCCATATAAAGCGATGAAAAAGACACCATATGAGATGTGGTATGGGAAGAAGCCCATAATGTCTTTTCTAAAGATTTGGGGTTGCAAAGCTTTTGTAAAACGACAGGTTTCAGAAAAGTTAGCACATAAATCTAAAAAATGTATATTTGTGGGGTATCCAAAGGAAACAAGAGGATATTATTTTTATAATTGTCCGAGAACAAAGTATTTGTTGCTCGAAGCGGTGTCTTTTTAGAAAAGCAATTTACTTCCAAAGGCCGTAGTGGGAGTAAAGTAATTCTAGATGAAATAAATGAACCACAAATAACCGTTGAAGATAGGACAGAGATTCAAGACGACTCACAAGATGTTGTCGAGTCTGAATCTATAACACAAGGCCCAATAAGATCTGGCAGGATTCATCATGAGCTTGAGATATATGGATTTCTCATTACTGACGATAAATAAATTATTTTTATAGACCACAATGAGCCTAAAACCTACCAAGAGGCAATTTTAGATCTAAATTCTATAAGATGGCATGAAGCCATGAATTCAGAAATGCAATCTATGTTTGATAACCAAGTTTGGAACTTGGTGGATCCATCTGATTGAGCCAAGGTCATTAATTGCAAATAGATTTACAAGTTAAAGGCCAAAGGGATCTTCAAAGCAAGATTATTGCAGAAGGGATCTTCAAAGCAAGACTTGTTGCAAAAGGTTTTAAACAAACTCATGGTATTGACTATAATGAAACATTTTCACCAGTCCTCATGCTTAAATCCATTAGGGTTCTTCTTTTCGTTGCAGCATATTATGACTATCAGATGTTGCAGATGGATGTCAAAACTGCTTTCCTAAATGGAAACCTCCTTGAGGATGTGTATATGACACAACCTGAGGATTTTGTCAATCCTAAGAATCCTAATAAGGTATGCAAACTTCAGAGATCTATTTATGAATTGAAGCAAACATCCCAAGTTGGAATCTTCATTTTGATGAAGTGGTCAAAGAGTTTGGATTCATTAAGAATGAAGATCACCCTTGTGTATACAAGAAGGCTCGTGAGAGTATGATAGTTCTCTTAGTGTTGTATGTTGACAACATCTTGATAATTGGAAATGACATTCCAACCTTGCAGAGTGTCAAGACTTGGTTAGGAAAGTGTTTCGCAATGAAAGGCTTAGGTGAAGCTTCACGTATCCTAGGGATACAAATCTATAGAGATAGATCTAAGAGGCTTATTGGACTAAGTCAAAGTGTGTACATTGATAAAGTACTAAAGAGGTTTAGCATGCTGAATTCCAAGAAATGAATGATTCCCATGGTTCTTGGAAATCATTGAACAAGGCTGGCTGTCTTACAACAAGGCAAGCCAGAAATTACATGAGTAAGATTCCATATACTTCTGTTATTGGATCCATCATGTATGACATGCTTTGTACACGCCCTGATGTCGATTTTTCCTTAAGCATGACTAGTAGATTTCAGTTCAATCCAGGTGAAAGTCACTGGACTGCAGTCAAGAATATCTTCAAGTACTTGAGAAGAACTAAGGATGTTTTCTTGGTTTATGAAGGACAAGAAGGCGAAGTAGTCCTAAGTTCTTACACTAATGCTGGATTTCAATCTGGCCATGATAACTTTAGATCGTACTCTGTTATGTGTTTTCTCTAAATGGAGGTGCAATCAGTTGGAAAATTTTCAAGCAAGGCACAGTGGCAATTCTACTACAATGTCTGGGTATATAGTTGCGTCAGACACAGCAAAGGAAGTTGTTTGGGTCAAGAAGTTCATTACTTGTTTAGATGTCGTCCCAGGCATTGCAAACCCAGTAGACTTGTATTACGATAACAGTGGGGCCCTTGCTCATTCCAAGGAGCCCAGATCACATGAAAGAACCAAACACATACTTAGACATTTTCATAGTATTAAATGTCACTAGGTAAAAGGAATATTATTTTAAATGTCACTTATCAATTGCTATCATAGTAAAGATAATGAATTAAGGTTAGTATGTTGCTAAGTGGATAATTACATTTTACTAATTACGGATATGAGATATCACTTAGAGCATAGATACATGGTAGGAAACATGTGTTGGACTGGCCCGCTATGAAAGCGCTTCAAAGATTGATGTCACAAATAGGTTTCATGCAGTGGTGATATTTGAGTTGTCTAACTGAAACTCACTATCAACTCCTACATGAGGAATCACATGTTTTAACTTAGTCAAACGTTATCCGTAACAGGGTAACAGTAAATGCTATGATTGGATATGTCATGAATCTTGTAGAGCAGTGATAGTGAGAGTGACGAATTTGTTCCTCTTAAGAAGAGTGATATATTTAGGCCACTTGATGGGTAGGATTGATGAAATGTATGCATACTCGAATGAATTGATAAATGGTTATCAATATCATTTGTTATCTCAAGCTACTTGGGATCAAGAAACACATTAACAATGTAAGGTTGACATGTGACCATGCCTTACACTTAAATGAGATATCATGAGACAAAAGGACTAAATATCAAACTGTGAAAGGTTAACTTGGCTCACCAACTCCACCTGATTTTGGGTTGCCATAATGTATTACTAGATACCGCTTATGAACTTTGGGCCCATGGTTTGGGACAAGGCCCATTGCCAATTTCAAGAGGGCCTATTGAGTTACACACTATAACGAATTGGATTGGTTCACTAATAATCTCTCTTTTGGTGATTAATGATTAATTTGATTAATCAACAATAATTCATGGTTTTGTTATTTGTATCTTAAATTTGATATAAGATATAAATAATTAATGTAATGGGCTTTTATTATAAATCGTTTCTTATTAAGTTAAATATTTTGTGGGCATGTTATTATGTATGACATAATAAATTCGGCCGATATATTTTAGCAAGGGACTGATTTATTTAATGGTAGTGTATCATGTAATTAAAAGCCCAATAAAATTAATAAACCCATTAGAAAATTCGGCACACACATCACCTCTCCTATTTTTTAGGAGTCTCTAATCTTGTATATCAAGGAGAAATTCAGCACATCCTAATTAGGATGTGATTAATTCGACACCCTCCTTTCTTAAATAAGAAGACCAAATTCTTGTGTGACAAGGAAGGAAAATTCGGCACACTTCTTGATTAATTAGGAGGAGTATACTTGTAGGACACGGAAATCAAAAACCCTAGTGAGACTAGATAGGAAATTCGGCACACTCTTCCTTGATTAGGAAGAGGCCGAATTCTTAGAGGGCAAGCAAGGGGAAATCCGGCTTCCCTAGTGCACCTATTAAGATTTTCTCATATGCCTATAAATAGGTAGCACTCCTTCCTATTCCCTCATGGCTTGGCCGAATTTGTGAGTGCCACTTACAAAGAGAGAAAATATTATTTGTGAGATTAGAATAGAGATTCTTCGTGTAGTACACTCCTCATTCCAAAAGAGTTCATTTGTCTGGATACCTCTAGACAAGTTCACGCAAAGGCAATGTGAAGCAAAGGGGATTTGGGTTTTGAATAGTAAAAGCTATACCAACACTCCATCCGATCAAACATAAGAGATTTGGATCTGAGGTAGAACAACTAACCCTAATTGTGTATGTTGACTGCTCTAACCTTGACTCTGATGGCTACTCCCTTCTCCTCCGATCCTACTCTTTTTATGAGTTTCCTCTAATTGTCTCTCATCAACGTATTCAATGGCCCTTACAGCCTCAACAATCTTCTCCATTGTCTCCAGTCCAAAAGCTGCTACCAATCTAGCATACCCTGGTAACAAACCCTTCTGAAATTTTCTCGTTAATGCCATCTCATCATGACATCCCTCTAGTGCATACCTACTAAGATCTCTAAACTTATCCTCATACTCAATCACAGTCATCTGTTGATCGTAACAAAAATCGTTAAATTTGTCCGCTTTCTTATGCCTTATACTTCGAGGAAGAAAAAAAAAGTAAGTTCATTCTTGAATTCGGCCCAGAAGATGTCAACTCGTCTCCTAAAACCTTGACATCACACAACTGCACAACCGCCTAAAAGGAATGTTACATATCTGACCCTTTTGATGGCATCGGTGTAGTTTAGAGCACTAAAACAACGCTGAAGTTCAGAGATAAAATCCTATCAGTCCTTCTCTATCGTGCCCTTAAATCTTGGCAGCTCAAGCTTCAAAAAGCTTATCAGATGGGTACCATCGTTAACCTCTGGTGCAACAGGTACAACTATCGGAATTGCTACTGCTGGTTGAACTCCAAATGCCTGACTAGGAGCAAGTCGCTCGAAATGATCAAGGAACTGAGCAAAGTGACCGAAAAAGATAGACTTAGTCACAGAAGGTGGTTGACGCTCAAGTGCTGAAATCTCTGGTATATCATACGAACCATGTTGATTCACATCAGACTGACTGACAGCTTCAGTGAATTATCACCCAGCAGCCTCTCTAGATCTCCTATGATGTTGAAGCATATCTACAGATAACAAACAGGCAGAATGGATATGCAGATCTCAGAATGCAGACTATTGCCATAGTACCTAACGAAATACTCAGAATGGTATACAGAAGCAAATACTCAGAGATATATGAAATATTCTGGCCATTTTTTTAGGATTCCTATAGCTTTCTGACCAAGTCCGATTGATGTTGAAGATAATCGAATGTATTTCTTCGAGGATTAGGTGTTATCAAACCTTGAGAGAGGTCTGATGCATGTTGGGAAGCATGGAATGTCGAGTATGCGATTAGAGAGTGAACAGCATGCGTTAAACCTAAATACAACATATGTTCTACAGTGAGGAAGACGTATGTTATCTGGAAAATTAGCATAACGTCATTGCCTAAGCACAACGTACGTTATATGGGATGTGAGGGTGATCAATGTATATTGGCATGGAACGACGTACGTTGTTCTGTGTTTTTTTTTTGAATCTGAGGCTACTGGATGCATCACGACGTGCGTTGTGATGTACAACGTACATTGTGATTGAACATAACGTACGTTAAGCTCAAGTACAACGTACGTTGCCTTTGAAATGGTCGAAACAGTGCGTTTTGATCTGCAGCTCTTAAAATGCCCGAAACTCGACCGTGTTCATCATTTTCTCTCCATTTCTCAGCCAAATCTCTCTCAGCTCATCTAAAATTCTTACACATTGCTCCCCTAACATTTCTAATCCATTTATGAGGTACGATTACATCTCTTTCTTTATTTTTAAATCATTTTCATGCATCAATTCAAGAGATGCGTTTTTGGTCGAATTTCTTTAGGTTCAACTTTTCTTGTGATTTTGAGTTAATGGGTGCTAAGGGTTGTTAGATTAGAATATATTGAGGTTAAAGGAACATGATTCAAGCCTTGAATCAAAGGATTTGATGACATTTTGGTGAAATTAGGGATAGGTTCGGGTTTTGATGATTTTGGATGAATTTGAGGTTTGTTTGTTTGAATTGGTGATAGATTTGTGTCTCTAAGGATGATTAGAGACAATCTGGACCGATTGGAACAACGGGTATTGAGCAGAATGTAATTTTGGAATTTTCACAAATATTTTCTGTCGCTGACAGATTTTTGGTGTTCTTGCAAATACTTTCTATCGAGGGAAAATTTGTAAATTTTTAAGAAACTCGAGGGTAGACTTGTAATTTTTGAAACATAGGGACTGACTAGTAATTTTAAGAGTCAGGTATTAATTCACAATTTCTGTGAGTTGGGGAATGAATTTGGAAATTCTGACTTATGAAGGTTTAGTTGGTAGTCCCAACATATTTTGAGGATTGTTTTGTAAATTGTCAAGTCTCGGGGAATAAAACATAATTTTACACTGGTCGGGGACCAAACTATAATTTTATGTAGATTTTGAATGTTGGATCGAAAGTGATAGATTCACTTTCAGATTATTTTTTGAGCGACTTTGAGGGTCTACATTTGCATATCATGCATTTAGCATTGCAACAATACCACATCTTGACATTTGTGTTGTTTCTATGTATACAACTTCTTGTTCCTACCAGTGAGACCCACCGATTAGTGGGACTTGACTGGTGTTTCTGCTTAGATTTCTAGGTGAGTGAATAGCAGCTTCAAATACATAGGTTGTGTCTCAAAACTCATATTTACTGGTTTTTTATGTGCTGAGTATAATTTGGAAAATGGACTAATCTAAGGATTGGTTAAGGAATAAACTGATTATGTGTTTTAATGATCAGTAATGGTTTTGAAATTGATATATATATGTATTATATATCTTCTCTATGATTTTAATGCTAGATTGCATGCTTTGGATTTCGATACTATATGATAGTATGATCTGGTTTTCGATATAGGGACATCTATGCTACGAGGCATGTAGCTTTAGTATACCAATGATTGATATAGTCCAACCACTAGGGTTATCGGTAGCCATGTTGCCCCGATCAAGCACATGACTTGATATTGATAGAGGCGGGTCCTCATTATGATTTTTTTTCGCTGGTCCACACATTTCGTGATTTATTGCTAAGTCCATGTCACAATTGCTTAGTCCCATTTTGCTTGTATGTGTTTTGAATCTGAAACTTTGATTTGAAATCCGAGATGATTTTATTACGCCCACATGCATGCTAGTTGCTTTCTTTGCGAACGATTTCAAAATGATTTTTCGAAAGGCTATACCTATGTAGCGTGTATATTTATATACCTATTTTATTGAATGTGGTATTTGCAAACTGTTTTCAAAACAGTCTTGTGAGGCATGTATGCGGCATTCTAAAGTGTTATTCTTCACTGGATTTGATACCCAAATAGGATGATAAGAGTTATGATCTATTTGACTTAGTCAGTATCACTGAGAGATCAAGAAAATGATTTAGCACTAGATAAGGATGACTTTCCATGCCTTATGCTAATCATGATATCGAGAGGCAAGGGGTTGTATAAGGTTGCAATAGGTCTTGTTGATGCA
>CAODLS012956920.1:0-10589 GCA_948243855.1 Flueggea neowawraea
CACTTGCTCTTTCATGATGAAACTTATATAGATTTATGATGCCTTGTAGAAAAAGATGATTATGAAGTAAATGAGTTGTAAATGATAGAGAAATGATGCAAAGTGAAAAGGTTTCGAAACAACTCATAATATGATGGAAAAAGTAAAAGAAACAAGAAGCAAAGAAGTGTCAAGGCCGTGGGGGACAATGGTCAAGGCCATGGCAAGCAAAGCACCATGAAGAGTCGAAGCAGAGAATTGTCACCGTCGTGACAAGCGAGGCAAGGTTTCAAAGAAAAAAAAGTGTCACGGCCATATCTCACAACAGTGACATGAGCAGCTGCTCGCGTCCCATTTGGTCAGAGAAGTGTCATGGTCGTGACACGTTGAATCTGAAGAAAGAGAAGGTTGAGTGAAAGGCTGTCAAGTGGGGACCTAGAGGTATTTGTGGGACGTTTTTGCATGATTTCTCTTGACTTGAACAGGGGTATTTAAAACCCTCTCATCACTCATTTAGGGTAACTCTTGCATCATTGAATTCTCTCATTCTCTTTGTCAAGAACACATTAAGAAAAGTAGAGGAAAACAAAAGAAATCAATCATCCATCTAATCCTTTTTGAGAATCATTAATCAAGGTTATTGGGTATTTATTTTCTTGTCTATTCCTCTTTTTAATTTAAATTTTATTATGTTATCAATGAATTTCAAAACTTTTGTGTTTGAATTAATTATGTTAGCTTAAATTTTATTAGTTAGGGTGTAGAGATGTAGGTTAGGAGGATGATTTTGTTATGCTAATGCTTGGGTATTTGTGCTTAATTTTCTATATTTATCTATGGAGTTGTGGTTGGTTCCTTGACTTGTGTTGCATGACTATCGCTTAGATTGACCACTTAAGTTGTAGTTTTAGCAAACCCTAGTGAACGATCGAGAGATGAAGGTTGCGTGAGGCTACAAGCAAGGAATTTGTGAGTATTAGGATAGAAATATTCAATGCCTGCAAAGTGTTCGATGAAGTGCCTTAATTGCTTAATGACTCTAATTTGATTAAGTGACGCCGAGAGGACCCATTTAATAGATGTAAGGATGGTTTATTGACCTTGAAAGAGGCTGTAGACTAGAATCATGGTGAGAATACCCAACCCGGTAATCCAAATCATTAGCCTAGCAAAATTAGAATCCTAACAGAAACCTCGAAACACCAACGCCTTTCTCTTATTGAATCTTTTATTCTAAGCTTTAGCCTTCATTTCTAACATTGTGTTTCATTTCAAACTTTTCAAAAATCTCTAAAACCAACATGATTTTACTTGCTTTTATTTTAATTTTCGATCACAATTAAATCACATTCTCTGAGGATTCGATACCCGAGGATACTTTTGAGGGTTAAAACTACATCAACTCTTGTGCACTTGCAAGATGCATATCAAGTTTCTGGCACCGTTGTAGGGGAGCGGTGTTCTTAATTGTGACTTTTTGTTTAATTTCACTTGTTTGTTTATTGGTTTGTTTTTATTTTCAGGTTTTGTTTTTGTTTTCAAGTTTTATATGATTTTGAGGCGAACTCAAAGTTTGGGAAACATTGAAATCATTCCTTTGATACCAAAAATAGTAAGGTTGTGCCGAGCAAACCGGGCTACTAGAAGAAGGGAGAGAATGGCCGAAAATCCAAGGCCTAAGGTTGACCTTGAGAATGAGGAAATAATTGGGCACTTACTGGGAGATGGAAATGGGCAACCAATGCCGGTTAGAATGAACATGAGAGAGATCCAAAGGCCGGTTATTGGAGCTTCCCCTTCTTGCATTCAGTTGAGTTCGGCAGCCCGCAATTATGAGTTGAAGAACATACACTTCAATATGTTTCCATCTTTCAATAGGTTACCGGGAGAGGATCCACTCACATTCTTAAGAGAGTTTTATAATACCATTTAAACCTTTCATCTCCATGACTTGACTGAGAATGAGCTTCGGATGAGATGCTTCCCTTATACACTCAAGGATAGAGCAAAAACTTGGTTAATTCACTTGTCGGAAGGATCATTGGGAACATGGGATGAGTTTTATGAGAAGTTTATGATGAAGTATTATTTCCCTTAAAAGATGGTGGAGCTTAGGAACAAGATATGTTCATTTTCACAAATGGAAGGTGAACCGTTTCATGAAGTTTGGGAGAGGTTCAAGACAATTTTAAGTCAATGTCCCCATCATCAATTCTCGTTGGCCCTCCGAACACAATTCTTCTATGATGGTTTAACTATGCATGGCCAAACATTAGTGGATACGGTGGGTTATTTTGGAGATAAGACAACCGAAAAAGTCTATGATATCTATGAGATATTGGCTACAAATTCTCAACAAAAGGCGATTAGCGGCCGAAGAGCAGGAACTCATGAGGTAAGCATTTCCACTTCCCCCGATTTGGTTTCAAAAGTTGATGATCTTGCTAGAAAAATGAACATGTTGCTTAATGCTAATGATATGATTAAGGAGCAATGTTCTTTTTATGGACTGATGGGGCTCAATGAGATGACATGTGGGATGACCCAAGGTGTGGGTGTGGAAAATGAGGAGGTGAACTATATGGGAGGATATGTTAGACTCCAACCTAGAAATGACCCTTATTCTAATACCTATAACCTGGGGTGGCGTAGCCATCCCAACTTTTTTTGGAGAGACTCAAACCAACATAAACCTATGGGACCACCCGAATTCCAACCTCGACCACCTTACCAACCTTACCAACAAAACTTATCCCATCCACTACTCCAACAACCAAGCTAAGAGAAAAAGCCACCATTAGAAGACCTTTTGATGCAATGCATGAGTAAGATGGAGGCCAAAGTATATCAAATTGTTCAAACCCAACAAGCCACTATCCAAAACCTTGAAAGGCAAGTAGAACAATTGGCCAATACCGTTTCCAAAAGTGATAAAGGAAAGTTGCCAAATACATCAGAGATTAATCCCAAACAAGATATGACTATCACTCTAAGAAGTGGAAAGGAATTTGATGAACCCAAGGTGGTGGAAAAATCAACGAAGGCTAAAGGCAAGGAAACTTTGGTGGAGGAGAAACAGTATGACAAAGAAAAGAATGTTCAAGATGAGCTCCCTTCTAACTAAAGAGAAGAAGTCAAACCTTATGTGTCACCTCTTCCCTTTCCTCAAAGGTTAAAGGATCATACAAAGGAGAAGAACTTCATGAAATACCAAGATATGTTCACGAAGATACAAATGAATATTCCATTCATTGAGGCAATCTCTCATATGTCTCACTACGCAAAGTTTTTGAAAGAGATTGTTTCAAGCAATAAAAAGCTTGAGGAGTGTGCCATCATTGCTTTGATCAAGGAATGCAGTGCGGTCATTCAAAATAAGCTTTCCCCAAAACCTAAAGATCCCGGGAGTTTCACAATCCCGTGCACAATTAGGACTTATGGGATCGAGAAATCCTTGTATGATTAGGGGGCTTCAATCAATCTCATGCCCCTCTCAATTTTGCATAATCTTGGCATTGGAGGAGAACTCAAACCTTCCACCGCTTCTCTCCAACTAACAGACCACTCTATTCTGTATCATTTGGGTATTATTGAGGATGTTTTAGTGAAAGTAGGTAAATTTTATTTTTCTGCTGATTTTCTTGTTTTAGAAATAGAAAAGGACTCTGAAATCCCAATTATCCTTAGTAGACCATTTTTAGCCACTGGTGGAGCTCTTATTGATGTCCAAAAGGGTGAGTTAACTCTAAGGGTTGGGAATGATACTCAGGAATTTAATGTATTTCAAGCCTTAAAATTTCCATTCTTAGATGAAACTTGTTATAGCCTTGACCTTGTTGAACCCTTGGTACGGGAAGTTCTTAGTAAAGAAAGGGATGATCCTTATGAAGCATGCATCACTTTGAGTTTATCATCAAAATTAGATGACCCCATTTTGGATGAAAGTGCTATGAGGTTAGATGGTGAGAGGTATCTTTTGAAGTCTAGATTTGAAGAATTGGGGACGGGAAAGCCTAGACCAAACCGTTCTAGTGAAACATCTCCTCAAGTAGAGCAAAAACTCTTACCATCTCACGTTAGGTATGCCTATTTAGGGAATTCCTTTACATTTCCTGTCATTGTCTCTGCTTGTTTAACTGAAGTGTAGGAAGATAAATTGTTGTGAGTGGTTCGTAAGCATAGAGTTGCCATTGCTTAGAGCATTTCTGATATCAAAGGCATAAGTGCCTCCATTTGCATGCACCGGATATTGATAGAGGAGGGACACAAGCCATCCATTGAGCATCAAAGGAGGCTAACCCCAATATAAAGGAAGTGGTAAGGGCAGAGGTGCTAAAACTCTTGGATGCATATATTATCTATAACATCTCTGATAGTACTTAGGTTAGTCTGGTCCAAGTGGTTCCAAAAAGGGTGGAATCACTATGGTGGAAAATTCAAACAATAAGTTAATCCCTACTAGACTTGTGACTGGGTGGCGTATGTACATAGATTATAGGAAATTGAATGTTGTCACTAGAAAGACCCATTTTCCTTTACCCTTCATTGATCAAATGAATGAAAGGTTAGCCGATCATGATTTTTATTGTTTCCTAGATGGTTATTTCGATTATAACCAAATTCTCATAGCACCCGAGGATCAAGAGAAAACCATTTTTACTTGTCCTTATGGTACTTTTGCATATAAGAGGATGTCATTTGGGTTGTGTAATGCATCTGCCACCTTTCAAAGGTGTATGATGGCTATCTTTTCAGAAATGCTAGAAGATACCATAGAAATTTTTATGGATGATTTCTCGGTTTATAGTTCCTCTTTTGGTGTATGTTTGTCAAATTTAAAAAAGGTTTTACAAAGGTGTTAGGAAACCAATTTGGTGCTAAATTGGGAAAAATGTCATTTCATGGTCAATGAAGGGATTGTCGTAGGTCATCGAATTTCTTCAAAAGGCATTGAAGTTGATAACGCCAAGGTGGAAGTTATTAAAAAATTGCATCCACCCACTTCGATAAAAGGGGTTAGGATTTTTTTGGGACATGCTGGTTTTTATCATCGATTTATCAAGGATTTTTCCAAAATACCCAACCCTTGTGCTCCTTACTGGAGAATGATGCATCATTTAACTTTGATGTTGAGTGTGTTCAGGCATTTGACAGGTTGAAGAAAGCATTGGTGTCCGCCCTATTCTTCTCACACCAGATTGGAGCCTTCCCTTTGAATTAATGTATGATGCAAGTGATCATGCCATGATGGTTGTGTTGAGCCAAAGAAGGGAAAAAAGATTGCATGTGATTTACTATGCAAGTTGGTTGTTAAATGAGGCTTAAATCAAATATGGTACCACTGAGAAGGAGTCATTGGCTATTGTGTATGCCTTTAAGAAGTTTAGATCTTATTTGATGGGATCCAAGGTGATTGTCTACACTGATCATGAGGCTTTCAAATACTTGTTAACTAAGAAAGATGCCAAGCCTCGGTTGATCAGGTGGATTCTTTTGTTACAAGAATTTGATTTGGAGATTAGGGACAAAAAGGGGTATGGAAACTTGGTAGCGAATCATTTGTCTAGGATTGAGCCACTTGGTCAAGAAGAGGAGCCTATTTGTGAAAAAATTCTCAGATGAACAACTTTTGGGGGTGACTATAATTCCTTCTTCATGGTATGCCAATTTTTCCAATTACTCGGTGTCGGGAGTCACTCCTAAGGACTTATCTTTTCATAAAAAGTGCAAGTTTTTGGCGGATGTCAAGCACTACATTTGGGAAGACCCTTTATTGTTCAAATATTATACAGATGGAGTTGTGAGAAGATGTGTGTCGGATCATGAAATGCATTAAATCCTTGAACATTGTCATTCTCTATATTGCGGTGGACATCATGGACCCAACAAGACGATGACTAAGGTACTTCAATGTAGTTTCTTTTAGCCTTCATTGTTTAAAGATGCTAAAGATTTTGTTATGACTTGTGACAAGTGCCAAAGAACCAGGAGTATTGACAAGCAGTATAAGATGCCACAACATGGGATTTTAGAAGTGGATTTGTTTGATGCATGGGGTCTGGATTTTATGGGTCCCTTCCTACCTTCACATGTCAATGAGTATATTTCAGTGGCGGTGGACTATGTGTCGAAATGGGTTGAGATGGCTGCTCTACCAAATAACACATCTCAAGTGGTGGTGAAATTTGTGAAGAAGAGTATCTTTACAAGGTTTGAAGTTCTAAGGGCAATAATTAGCAATAATGGTTTTCACTTCAACAATCATTTGTTTTCTTCTCTTTTGGCAAAGTATGGGTGCAAGCACAAGACGTCAACCACCTATCACCCTCAAACAAGTGGTCAAGTGAAGATCTCTAATAGATAAATCAAGCAAATTTTGGAGAAGACAGTGAATGCTTCAAGGAAGGATTGGTCTTTGAAATTAGATGATGCTCTTTGGACATATAGAACGGCTTTCAAGACATCTTTGGGAATGTCTCCCTTTTGAATTGTTTATGGGAATGTGTGTCACTTACCGGTGGAGCTTGAGCACAAAGCATTTTGGGCCATTAAGTCTTTGAATTTTGGCTTGCAAAAGGCTGGAGAAAAGAGATTTTTGCAATTGAATGAGCTTAAGGAGATACGTCGGGAATCTTATGAGAATGCAAGGATTTATAAAGAGAGAACAAAGGCTTGGCATGACAAGAACACTCTTATAAGGGAATTCCACGAAGGCCAAAAGGTCCTTCTCTTTAATTCAAGGCTTAAAATTTTTCCCAGAAAGTTAAAGTCAAGATGGTCCGGACCCTTTATTATCACCAAAGTCCATACTCATGGTGCAATTGAAATTCAAGGCAACAATGATGCACCTTTTATTGTGAATGGTCAATGCTTAAAGATTTACTTGGAAGGAGATCAAGTCGAAACCATTCACAAACTCAACTTTCAAGCTTAAAAGAGCCATTCCGTTTGAAATGACGTTAAACTAGCCACCGTCCGAAAAGACGTTAAACTACTGAGTATGTTTTTCTTTTCCTTTGTCTTTTAGTTAAGCATTTTATTTTGTCTAGTTTTGTTTATTGGTTTACACTTTGCTTTGCATTCCATCATTTAATGTGCTTTGTTTGGAATATCTCCTACATCTTTGATTATTTTTATGTTGTGTTTTGATGCATTGAGGATAATGCTTGATCGAAGTGTTGGGGAGGGTTCATTTTGATTTAATGAAGTGATGGAATGTGCTAAATGTTCATGCAATCGTGCATAATTCTTGATGCATTATTGTGTGTGAGTGAAAATGACGGATTTTGGCAAGTTGTGAAGTTATGACAGGCAGAGAATCGTCACGGCCATGAGACCTGAAGTGTCATGATCGTGACGTATTTGGAGTGTGACCAAATCTGTGTCACGATCGTGACGTATTTGGAGTGTGACCCAATCTGTGTCACGACCGTGACACTTTTTCGTCACGGTCGTGACATCCGGCTGCACTACTTTTGCCACGAAAAATCGTGCCACAACTATGATACTTAACTCCAAACCCTTGGCACATTTTTCCTTGGTCAAAATTGCAGAATTTTCACTGATGATTCATGACAAACTTGTCTTGTTTGCTCTTCACATACATTTCTTTTGTATATGACATCAATCGGCATGTTTAATAGTGCTCCTAAGGAATCAAAATGAAGCCTTTGACTTGTCAAAAACAAGAGTCCAAAGTAGACAAGAATCTTGTCATATTTCTCTAACCAAAGGCACTTAAAATTCAAAGCATTCATTCATGTTTCACACATAACATATTCGGCCAACTTGCACCCATTTCCTCACATTTTATTTCTTTCTTCATCACTCTCATTTTTGCATTTTATTGGCTGCCCACTTTTGCTCATTTATTTTCCTCTAAACACTTCCATTCTTAAGTGCTCTCTTTGCCATTCTATACCTCCCATCTTACTAATCTTTGCTTGGAAGCTATTGTTGTGAAAATTTTACACTTGTAGAGATGCCAAGAACTACAGGACTACAAAGGAGCTCCTCTACTCCATCATCCCAATCAAGAAAAGGTCCATCAACACACAAAGTTAATTCTCCTTCTCAACAACCAGTCACTTACACAAGATGAAAATCAACTGCTCAAAGGGACCCTCGACTTAAGAGACTATGCTTCACACCCGGGGCCTCTTCCTCTCGATCATAAGGACCAAGTCAATCGTTTCTTGAATTTAGGTAGGATGAGGTGTTTGCAAAAGAAAGGTATGCTAAGCTCTCAAAGCTCAACATTGCTTTATAAAAATTTATGCTTGAACAAGACTTGGCGGCTTTGGTAGTGCTTAAGGAAGTGAATGACAGAATAGTGATGGGAGGTTTCTTGAGTTGTATAATATATGGGAAGACATTTATGAGGATTTAACACTCGAGGTATTATGCACATTCCGTGTCGATTGGACCGATGTGCATGGATGTAATGTGCGATTTCGTCTTGCAAAAGTAGAGAGGATATTATCTTTTGATGAATTTGGAGTGGCGACGGGGTGTTACGATGGTGTAGCTGATGGGGAACCAAACATTGATCCCTATTCATTTAAATACGATAAAAATGAGAGGAATTCCTTTTGGAGGGAGTTGTGCAACACTCAAGATGTGGTATTCAAGCCAAGTGTTTCAAAATTTTTGGAGATGTTTAATAGTGAAGATAGAATGGTGCATAAATGGTTGAAAAAGTCCATTAGTGGTCGTGGAGAGAGTGACATTGCAGTCAATGATATCGAGTTATTGTGCCTTTATAGCATGAACAAAGGTAAAAAAAGAAATTGATTTGGAGAAATTAATGGCAATGCACTTTCACACCATGGCAACTAAGGACAAAGGGCAACTCTATGGCTGAGTGTACGTGACAAAGATGGCCAAGTATTTTGGAGTGAGTCTTAGAGGGCTGAAAGGTGTGAAGCAGATGGAGCCTTTGGACATGAGGACTTGGAAAAGTATGCACTTTGGTACATGAATATCTTATGGTACCTATTGGTCTCAAGCATTCAAAAGGGCCAAGCATATCTAAACCAAAATCAAGGGAATATGGCTCGTCTAGCCAATAAGCCCAACAACATGTTCAAGTCGACCCACCAACATATGTTAGCTCATCTCACCCCGGTTTTCCTTCGGAAGCTCTCATGCACAACATGTATAAAATGAGAAAAGAACAATGTGCTCAAAGCAAAATATTGCAGAAATTGGCCAACCAATATAAATGGTTACAAGGAGAGGTGGCAAAATTGGTTCAAAAATCTACTCAATGCTTCACCCTACCTCCCGATATGCGCATTCCACTGGAGCCATCTTGGGAACAATTCTTTGAAGGCTTCCATTGACCTAACAATGATGATAGTGATGAATATTGAGGAGGGAGAACTTTGCCTTCTTATGTAAGGAAAAATGGTGTATTTGCTTTTAGCATGAGCATGTAGTGTAGGTGCATTTGCATGAAATGTAGTGTAGGAGCACATTTCTTTTAATACCATGCATTTCATGAAATAATTGAGAGGTGTGTTTATATATCTGTGTTTCCATTATGTTTCTTGTTGCTCTCACATTTGATGTCCTAGGTCCAACATCCACATCCGAAATGACGTTAAACTATGTCAACCAACACCATAAGAGGACACATCAATGGAAAAATAGAGAAGCATTTTTTACTCTTATAATTTTGTGCTTATTTTACATGATGTTGTATCCACTTGTCCCCTTTGTTGTATGCTTGGGTAGATTGATCCAGATTTCTAATGATGAACATTAGGGAGAATGTTTAAAATAAGTGTGGGGGAGGGTTTAATTTGGAAATGCAGGTTCAATGGTGTTTGTGTAATTTACATGTACTTAATTGTGTCATTCTTGCTTGAGTTGGCTATGTTTCATTCTTAAAGGTGAACCTAAACAAGGACAAGCGCATGAGACCCCAATCTTAAGGTGGAAAAGTTTAGTATACCTGGGAAATCATAAATAAGTGTTTTTACATAGGGATCCTTAATTCGCTGAATGTGTTTGTAGCACCTAAAAAGAGAGTGAAAGAAATAAAAGGAAGTTATAATGAAAGGAGTTGGAAACGAAGCACTAATATGTAAAGGAATGAATGAAAATGCAAAGCTTGCTATATTACTAGAGACAAATGTGTTTTAAATTTAGCAAAGAGGGAGATAAGCTTTGGAGATGTCAATGGAATAGGGGATTTGATTCTTGAACTCTTGAAATTGTCACTTTTCAATGTCAATAGTTGGTTTGCGTGACTGGTACATAGCATGTTATTCCTTTCTTTATCATTTTAATTGAATACTTGCATAGCGTAAAATTTTTTTGACTTCTTCGATTCAATTGTTGTCTTTGCCCCAGGTTTTAAATCGGTTTGCTTGACGACAAGCAAACGAGTAAGTGTGGGGGAATTTGGTTTGTTCTAAATTTGTGTATTTAACCAAGCAAGAATGTATTTATTTTCATCCTAGCACTTGCTCTTTCATGATGAAACTTATATAGATTTATGATGCCTTGTAGAAAAAGATGATTATGAAGTAAATGAGTTGTAAATGATAGAGAAATGATGCAAAGTGAAAAGGTTTCGAAACAACTCATAATATGATGGAAAA
>CAODLS012956938.1:0-19722 GCA_948243855.1 Flueggea neowawraea
GACTCTGTACCCATTTTAATCCAATCATTTTCTTGTGATTTGGTCTATCAACAATAGACCAAATTTCATTCTTCTCAATCATGTTGATCTCCTCCTGCATAGCATGTCTCCAATTTTCACTCGTGGAAGATTCAAAGTATGCCACAGGCTCTACGATTGCAACATTGCATCTGGAATATATATCAGCTAGAGATCTTGTGCCTCTCAAAGGTGTATGATCAAATTAATCATATTCTAGCACATGTTCTTGATCTTGGTCACCATCTTCTTCATTGTCAATGTCAAAAAATTAGAATTTTCACCTTCATCAACATCTGAATTTTCTGCACCAGTAGAGGACTCTATGTTTGCTTCCAATTTTTGATCAAAAACAACAGTAGAACTTTTCCAGTCCCACAAAAGGTTTTCATCAAATTTTACATCTCTGCTGACAATAATTTTCCCTTTATTCACATCATACGCTCGGTAACCTTTCACCAAGGTTCCATAGCCAAGAAAAATTCACACAACAGCTTTCTCATCAAGCTTGCCTCTTTTTGCATTAGGTATATGCACATAACAAACACTCCCAAATACTTTCAAGTGTTTGATCGCTGGTTTGATATTGAACCAGCCTTTAAATGGTGTTTTCTCCTTCATAGCTCTAGTTAGAAGTCAATTTAACAAGTAAAATGAAGTGCTTATTGCTTCAGCCCAAAACTTCTTTGATAATTTCTTTTTGATCGCTGGCCATCTCCATGATTGTTATGTTCTTCCTTTCACTTACACCATTTTGTTGTGGTGTGTAAGGAACTGTGAGCTGATGTTCAATCCCAACATCTTTACAGAATTGGCTGAATTTATCTGAAGTGTATTCAGTCTCATTATCAGACCTAATCACCTTTAAGCTACATTCACTTTGGCTTTCCACCATAGACTTCCAGTGTCCAAACGTGTCCACAACGTCTGACTTCTGCTTCAGGAAATACACCCAACAATATCTTGTAAAATCATCAATAAACAACAAGAAATACATGTTGCCATTCATGGAAGGAGTCTTCATTGGTCCACATACATCTGTATGAACAAATTGAAGCTTCTCTAATGCTCTCCAAGAATGATTTTTGGGAAATGGCAATATGCTTTTTTTCCCCAATTGATAGGCTTCACACACACTCTGGTTTCAGCTTTAATTTTTGGCATGTCAGCCACCATTTCACTTTGCTGCAAATACTTTAGTGCTGTTCGATTATAGTGACCCAATCGTTTGTGCCACAATGCATTCTCATCAACATCAGATGGATAAGTAAACAATTCTTTTTCTTTCCAACTCAAAGGAAAGCTCTTTTCTCTCATCGCAACACAAAGTAATTCACAACCAGTAGCATCATAAATCACACAAGTTTTGTCTTTAAACACAACTGAATAATTCTTCTCCAACAACTGAGCAACACTAAGCAAGTTTTGATGAATTTATGGCACAAATAACACATCAGAAATGAGTTTTGTACCTACTAAAGTGTCAACAACAACTACTCCATTTCCCTTCACAGAAATGAACTCTCCATTTCCTATTCTGACTTTGGAGGTGTATGATCTATCCAAGGTCTTGAAAAGGTTAGAGTTGGAGTTGGAGGTCATATGGTGCGTACAACCACTATCAACCAGCCACGAGTCATTGTTGCATTTCGTTGCATAGCATGAAGCAACAAACAATTGTTCTTCTTGCTTGTGTTGGTTATCTGCAATTTGAGCTTGCTGCCCATAAGTTTGCCTTGAAGATTTGTTCTTACAAACCCTCTCTACATGCCACATTTGATTACAGGCATTGCACTTCACATTAGGTCTGTACCAGCAATACCTTTCAAGGTGTGAAGTTCTTTTGCAATATGGGCAATGAGGGAACTTCTTCTTTTCTCCATCCTTGTTGCCCTCTCCTTGTTTCTTCATGTTCCAATTCTTCTTTTTGTTTTTGCCTCCATCAGCATGGCTTTCTTGCTGCTTAGCATGAAATGACCCTTCTGTTGTTTCTTCTTGCCTTATTGTTCTTCTCTGCTCTTGAGCTTGTAAGGCATTCACAAGTTCTCGTAATGTGATTTCAGACAAATCTCTTGAGTCTTCAAGAGAAGAAATCTTTGATTCAAATCTCTCTGAAAGAGTGAGAATGATCTTCTCAACAATTCTCTTGTCAGAAAGCTATTCTCCTAGGAATCTGATTTTGTTCACAATCAACATTACCCTATCAGAGTACTCCTTAATGGTCTCTCATTCTTTCATTTTGAGAACTTCAAAGTCTCTCCTTAGGGTGATTACTTGCAACCTTCTTGTCTTGTCACTACCTTGGAACTCCTCCTTGAGTTTATCCCAAGCTTCCTTTGTTGTCTCACATGCCATTATCCTTGTAAATATGACATCTGGAACTGTTGAGTGCAAGTAAGTAAGGGCTCTAAAGCCTTTTGCAGTAATCTAATCATGTTCCTTAATTTGCTGCAGGGTTGGATTGTTGAGAAGATCATGGCCCTCATGCCGTTCCTTCAATCACATCCCATAATCCATATGCCTTGAGAAAAGTCTTGATCTTGACAAACCAAATATGATAATTTTCTTCATCAAACACAGGAGTTGATGGTGCTGTAATGGAGTTTCCATTACTGGAAGTTGCCATCTCTCACACTCAGGTTGGTGTTTAGGATAGTGCTTAGGTTTCTCTCAAATTCTTCTCTCTTACTCTCTTTTCTTCTTTGCACGTCCCTTAAGAATTATTACTCTGATACCATGTTAGCCAACTAGAAGAACCTAAAACTTGAAGATGAAGGAGAAACTAATCTTGCAGAGAGAGAGTTTTTGGTGCTGGGGTACAAAAGTCACACACTCAGCTGATATTTCTTTCATTAATATATATACAGCTGACACAAATGCCTAGAAAAAGTAAGCATACAAGTGCAATCCAAAAAGTAAGAACACAAGTGCAGAAAAAAATAATCGTGACTAGATTACTTGTCTACACACCCAAAACATAGCTACCTACAACTAAAATAAACTAACATCAACTAAATATTAATCTAGTTACAGAAACTAGAAAAAACAACAATTACATCAAGTAAAAGATAACAAATAAACATAACTTAAGACGAACTCAACTTCAGCTGCGATGGACACAGCTAGACACAGATGTACACGGACGGAATTCAGTTGCATGGAAGTCATGGCTTCAACACATTCGCTGCAATTGACGCAATTAGTTTGCACGCAACAAACCTAAATTTATGAAGAAAAGTTTTAGTTTGGACCACCAAAATCCCAGCTTAATTTTATTATTTTTTTATAACAAAGATCTTAGCTCAATTAATGAGCTCAAGTTTCATTCTTATTATTATTATGGATTAGCTCAGCTTTCATTATTAGTACTATAGATATTAAATCAGGTTTTACTTAAGTTTTTCCACTAATTTTAGTATTAATCTAGTGTTCCTTTTCTTTTTTAGCCCCCGTTTCATGACTCAAATAACTACTTTAAGTCAAAAACCACTTAATAGTATGTTAACATGCTCAATTAAAAATGCATTAAAACTTCACCTCTGTTATCTCCTGCACTTTTTTTCTTCTTTTTCAGTTTTTTAATCGATTGATATTTCTTACTCTATCTCAAGGTTTGATTGCAAAACATGATCTCATTAGAAAAGTTTGGCAATTTCTATTTCTCTCTCTCATGGAAATATTGTTAACTATGTTGTTAATTTTGCAAGATTGCTTACGTGGAGAATGTGGGATTTGGGTTTTTATGAATCAATGTGCAATGTCTAACAGGATTTGCAGATTTCAATCTTGAACAATTGAGTATTTCCTTTTTCTTGGTTAGTATTTTACTGAACGATAACTTTATAATAATTTTTTATATCCACCAGTTCTTTTTTTTTTTTAAATCAACCAGTTCTAAATATAGATATTGAAAAGCAAACCCTTTCATTATAATCCATTATCTATAATTCTATTAATCTATATAAATATAATAAAACCAAATCACAAGGCTTAACCAAAATTATGATAAGTATTGTTTTAATGTTTTCAGAATTTAGATTTTTTTAAAGTAATATTTAATCAACCATTAAATTGACTTAAATGATAATGTAACTTACTACTCCAAAATTAATAACATAACTGCAAATCCTTCTTGTCTGTTGGGAACGCTTACTAAGGACCCAAAACTCACAATGCAATTGTACATATTCTCAGTCTTTCTTACCGAAACCTACATCCATCTATCCTTCTTCACTTCATCACTCTTTGAATCCACAGAGTTCAACCATGGGAACGTATCGAAATGCCTTTGTCAGCTTCTTATCGAAATCATAGGTGCGCGTTGAAACGCCCGCCCTCAGCTTCTTAGCGATTTATATATCATATTATGGTGTAATTTATGCTAAAGTGGGTGAGGATTTGGCTTATTAACCTGAATATAATATTAACTAGCTCATAGGCCAGGAAAAATATAGAAAAATATAGATAGGACTCACATGGCGATATCAAGATTCCATTTTGTGAATTGGGAGAAAGAGTAGCAGTTGAATAAGGGGAATTTGAGGGTTTTCGAGTGACACGGCCATCATATTGGATCATCAATGCCAAATCATCATTTTCTACAGTTCGCATCTTTTTTCATTTCCTTCGATTTTTTCACGCCTTCTATTCTAATCTTTTTTAATTGTGTCAATTTGGTTAATTTGGTGCCATTTGGAAAGTCAGCAGGAAGTGGATTAATTGGAAAAAACCATAGTATAAGCTGCATGTATAGTCCCTGATCACATTACTCTCATTGGATTATTTGGCATTAAGGTTCAACTTCATTTACATTATTGCAATGCTAATAGTATTTCATCACTCCTGAATCATGCCTGATAAAAAAGAGGTTTGGGCTAATCTTTGAGTTCTTTTTGTCATAGATATACTCGTGATCAAGTTAGGTAATGCATCCTTTTTGAAATATAATATTAACTAGCTCATAGGCCGTGCCTTGCCACGGTGTAGAAATTAAAAAAGAAAAAAAGAAAAAAGATGATAATTAAGGATTAAAAAAAAATTACAGGTAGAAGAATTTAAAATTATTTATATTATTTTTCATCATTGGATATTGTTTACACCCAAAAAAATGGTTCGGGCCCAATGAACCAGTCGAGTCCATAAATAGCAAGTTGAGAGCTCAAGAGTGAGTCAGAGCCCAAGTGGGAGATAGATTAATGAAGCCCATTTCACCAGAAGTCCAGCAGAGACATGCCAACATAGTAGCAGGAAGAGTTGGTTTTGCATAGTGATTCATTTAGCAAGGAGGAAACAGTCTTTTTGATAGATTTTTCTGGCGGAATTAATGCAGGATTGATCCACATCATCTATCATGATAAGCTAATAAACTAGGGCACAAAGATTTTGAGGTTTAACCAAACTGGAAGTTTTGACCAACAGCAGAATCAAAGGGGAATTCTTCCGGCAAAGGATTTCTTCAGAGGAGCTGCATAAATACGTTGTTTGGCTCAAGATTTAGACCCCCATTCTTTTTTACATTATATTATACACCCTTGTGGTGTTTTATCTTTTCTTTTCTTTAGTTTTAATCCTCTCTTAGCTATTTTAGTCTATTGTTTTCTTTTATTTTCTAAACTTTTCAGTGCACTTTTCTTTATTAATACAATCCTCTTCATTATTGTGTTTTCTAAATTGTTTAACAAGGAGAAATAACCATTTACAACAAGTTAGGTCCATTTCTTTGTTTTGTAATCATTTGAGTGAAGTTAGTTCGAGCTAGCACTTGTTTTGGAAAAACTGAGAATTCCCTGACACGCTTGAAAAAGGGCAATAGTGTGTTCCTTCCCAAAAAGTTAAGGAAACAGAAATTAAAAATGATTAGTTTTTATGTAATACAAAAAATTAATAAAACAAGTTTGCTACTAAAGAATATAATTTTTAGATAATTGTTATTATTAACAAAGTTTCAACTTTGTAATATAGAATAATTCAACAAAAATTTTACATGATCATCCCGACTAAAGATTCAAAATGGTTATTATATGACAAAACAAAAAGAGAATGACACTTTTTTTGAAATTACAATATTGAACTATTAAATATGAAAATAAAAAATCATGCCTTGCAAGTAGCTCATATAAAAACTTTAGAGCATGTCCAATATTACTCCTTATAATCTTCCACAAAATATTATATTTTTATCAAACTAACTTAATTCAAAACTTTAACTCCACTATAGTAACACTATTACTCACACTCGTCATCACTCAATTCTTCAATTCAATATTTTATTAATAAAAGTTAACAAAAATATATGGAACTCAATAGGGGCTCTATGTATAGATGAAGCCACTATTGAGCTACATCATCTTTTTGGAGCTCTACTAATGAAATATTGATAAATGAGTAGAAAAAATCGTTTGAGTTCAAATTTTGAGACATGTTAAAATGAAAATTGAATTAAATAATAATATAATATGGAGGATTATATGGAGTTGTTGGAAAAAGTGGTCTCCCCGTGACAGGTTGAATCAAACCCAGTTTGGTTAAGGTGTAAACCATGACCATTGGCCTAATCCAATTGACAAGTCCAAATGAGTAAGTTAAGTGAATGAGCCTCATATTGTGTCGGAGAGCCTATGTCTCATTTGGTTGTTCATGTGGGTACTTGTAGAAGAGTTCGCACATTGCAGTGTCTCAGATCTGATTCTGTTCATAGTTAAGATTAGAAACACATCCCTTTCACGATTTCGTTATGTCTTTAGTCGATGTATTCTTCTATGATCTTAACCGGTTTAATCGAATCGCATGAATCATTGGTGGGTTTCAAAGACTATGTGATGCATTATGTACCGAATTCCAACAAGAGGAATGATTGCAGAAGAAGATGGCATATAGGGACAAATTAGGGTTTAATTTCTGACACCATACAGAGACAAAATAGTGAGGCTGAAAAAGATATTGTTGTATTGCATTATGTGAGTATATACACATGCCATGGTGCATCTAAGGTTAGTAGAAATATGTTAATAATAATGTAATCATATATTTCCTCTAAAAAGAACATGTCAATAGAACGACATACAGTGTTCCCTGACCACAACATCAAACCAAAAGAAACAAAGCCGAACATAACAGACGCAAGAACTACATAAAATAAACAACCTAATACTAAACAACTAATAGCTAAGAGTGATGACATGGTAGCAATACTAAGAGCTTAAGCTTCCAACATAGAGGAAGAAGCATAGTACATTGACCACATTCGAGGGCAAAAGGCATACACACTGAAATTTGATATCAAAACATAAATAAAACCTAGATAGACAGCGCCAATATAATACAAACATAAACGGACAAAAACTAGAAATAATAAGGGCGGACACCATCCAATGAAAAAACAAACTAACAAATAAACATAGCAAGAACAGAGAAGAGAGCCAATATCCTTATAAATACTTTGATTGTCTTCGTTTGTCTCCTTGTCGATTGTCACGACCTGAGTCAAGCCGGTAGCCGGCGTACAAGGTGAACTGTCTATGGAAGTCTAGCTCATCTCACACAAGCCTCGGAGATACAGATATTCTACCCAAACATTCATTTATCAAAACATTTATTTGTAAAATACGATATAAGAAAATAGCGATAAAATAATACGATTAAATAAATATAAAATCGTTATCGTAAAATCAGTATCCGAAATATAAACTACAGCCCAATATCCCCACAGAAACTCGGTATGGAACTCTAACAACAAAATACAAAAGTAGAGCCTGAATGAGGGCACTCACTGAGTAGCAAAGAATGTCTCACTGGTGACAGAGTGCTGAACAGATGTTGAGCGTTAAAATATATCTGCCAAACATGCAAAGAAGATAAACAAAAATAAAATGGGGGTCAGGGCCCAATGAGAAACTAGCACTCCAGATTGTCTCATACGTGCCTCACAAAGACAATTGTGAAAACCATTCAAAAGATACCGCACACGTATATACCAATATGTCATATATACACACTACATATGTAATAGTTTTCAGAAAATGTTTTACCAAAACGTTTGCATACATACAGAACAAAGCATGTATCTGGTCAGATACACGGCTACCACTTTACCCTTAGCAACTAGGGTCTTCACAAAGCATTAATATATCAAAGGTTACGTACCCCAAAACTAGGTGTCCCATATCAGAATATATTATAGACAATAATATAACAGACAGTCATGCAGAACAGATTTTCATATTTTCAGAAAACATAAATATATACTAATATATATATATATATATTAACAGAGTAAAACGTTGGTTATTATAAACCACATAAGTCCGATTAATAATTAGTCAAATAATTATTAGTCAGATTTCATGTCATATCCCGACACAGCAAAAATGATATAAGTAGGAAGACACAACTTATGTGTCTGAAGCTGTCATTTCTCTCACCTGAAATCCGAAGCAAAAGATCCAGTCAGACACCATTGGTAGGTGGCTGGTCGTGATGGCAGGAACAGGAAGATGGAACATATACATACATAATGGATATCAGAAAAATGATGTTGGTACTGTGATAGTACCGAATAAATGATATGCATATGCAGATGATGACCCACGAGATCACAGAAAAACCTAGCTCAAAAGAGAATCTATCACTCCTGACCAAAAATCTGGAACCTGCGCAAAATTACAGATAGGCCCTCAAACTTTCCAAAATTTCCAACTTAGTCCTCAAAGAGTTCTACTAATCCTCCAAGTAGTCAAAATCATCAAATAAGACTCTTAACTCTCAGAAATCACTAAATATTAAAAGATACAAGCTTGGGCCATAAAATCAAGCTTACTCGAGTAAAATAATATCTTACCCGAGTAACTTCACTTTGAATTGCTCGAGTAGGAAAAGTTTTACTCGAGTAATTTCACCCTAGGTTCACTCGAGTAAGTTCATGTCTTACTCGAGTCATGCCCTGCCCATAAAACTACAGAAATCTCCTAACGCGATTCAACCAATTAAAAACACTACCAAACACCCAAAATGTGCCTAAACAACCTCCATAATATTATTCTATACACCAATACAACAGTGCAACTCGAAATCACTCCAAAATCACTCAAACCCGAATTGGTTCATACCCATTTATGAACACATTCGATTCTCATGATTTCAGACTTAATATAGGTGTCTCTAAACTCCCAAAGCTCCGATTTCATCAACCCTAACACCCATTTCCATCAGAAACACCAAGAACAACTCCAAATTTGAAACCCTAGTTCTAGTCGTCACTCCCCAAAATGCTCAACAAAAGGATGCATTCAAAGAGAAAATGAAAGAAACAACAATGGAAAAAGATAGATCTTACCTCAAGAAATCAATGGTAGGCAATGGAAGAGGAAGATGGACGGATTGGAGAGTAAATGTGGTTGTTGGAAGGAGTAAATGACGAAACAAGGTTGGGTGATGGTATTAAATAAACCAAGAAGGCAAAATGCAGCGTTTTGCAAACTGCCAGAGTTAATTCAGGGCTTACTCAAGCAAATCATGATGTTACTCGAGTAATTCGTGTCCGAAAGGAACATCCAAGCCCCACTTACTCGAGTAAGTCCAAAACTTACTCGAGTAAGTCTCTATCCCAGAACACACAAAACACGAACCCAATCCCATCCACTCGAGTAACACCAAACCCTACTCGAGTAATTATCCTTTCTTACTCGAGTAACACACGAGTTACTCGAGTAACTTCAAGCTCATTCACACAACAAGGATTCTCCAATACCACCAACACTTGGACAATATCTCTGAACCCAAGGTTCGGATCGGAGACCTATGTTCGAATCCGATGGGATATTACATCGATCGTCCTTCTTGTACCCTTCCTCATTGTATTTAAGAAACGCATCATCACCCAAGCCAATCATCCCATCTCGACAAGATGTATCTGCAGGTAGAAAATGAACAATGGGTGCCATTGAGATGTTGTAATCAAAGACAAGGAAAAGGTGGAGAGGAAATAGGGATAAGAAAGAAGAACCAACAAAGCAGGCTAAACATAAAGATAAAAATAACCTGGACAATTGCTAAGACCTTTGGACTTCGCCAAGACAAAATATGACAAAAAAAACAAGTTCACCAAGGGAATTAATAAAGGAGAGAGAAATGAGGATGGGTTAATTGTAGAGAGAGAACTAGAGATGAAATAAATAAGAGTGGAGAGCAAATGAAGGTGGGGAAAAAATTGGGAAGTGGAGATGGTAAAGGAGAAAGGAGGAGGGAAAAGCATATCTACCCAAAATCCATTAATTGAGTTGATTTTTACCAAAATATGTGGTGGTTGAATTTGGTCATTTTTATCAAACACTTGCTTAGTAGACTCCCCACAACATTTTTAATGATATAAGGATCGCGAATATGTAACTTTTGTTGTTTAAGGATTTGAGTGCACAAGATTATATATTGAAAGAGTTCATGATGTATTTAAATTATATAATATAATTCAAATTTATTTATTTTTTAGACATCTTTCACTCCTAACAGAGTTATTTCAGTCAAATAAGTACTAGGAACATTTCTCATTAAATTTGTTGATGCAACAATTATGATTAATTATTTGAAATGACTCAAATGATTAGACTAAGCAAATATAGAATAAAATTTTAAACCAACTCATTCGCGAATTCAAGAGAAGAAAAAGAAGAGAAAAGATGACCTAGACCATGACACCTCCCAGCTAGCACACCATACGTAAAAGATAGACAACATTAAACTCGCATAGGTACAGCTCTTAGGGGTTGAGCCTTTTGCAAGGTAATACCAAATTTCTAATCCATGTTCAAACATTCAGGTGAAATTTCATCTTCAAGTTTCCAATCGAACGCATGAATTAGTGAACCCAACATCAAGTGTAGCATTCTCATTGCCAGAGGCAATCCAAGACAAATTCTCATGCCGGAACCAAACGGAATTAGTTCAAAACTTTGACCCCGAGCATCGATATTACACATTAAGAACCTCTCAGAAACAAACGACAATGGATCGTCCCATGTGTTTGGGTCTCTAGCAATAGCCCATGCATTCACCATCACTTGTGCGCCTTTTGGAACTATATAACCACAGAGTTGTACATCTTCTCCTGCTTTTCTTGGCAATAATAATGGCACTGCTAGATGTAATCGAAATGTATCTTTTATTACTGCTTGCAAGAACAATAGTTAGCCTATGTGAGCTTCGTCTACTAAATCCTTTTTTCCTATTATCTCTTCAAGCTCTCTGTTAATGTTGAAGTCGATTTTCTTGGTCAAGATTGAAGCCATGATTGATAGTTGATGAAGCAAAGTCAAAATTGGTCGGATTAGAGACGAAAAGACTAAGGAATGGGTTGGCAGTGTGTTACACGGCCTGGGACACAGCTGTGTCCTGTCTTTTATTACACGGCCAAGGCTTATTCAACCGTGTATTGGTATGTCTCGATCGTGTTTGCCCAGTTTTCCCGTGTAACTTGTTTTGGACGTGATTCCTCCTTAGGAAAAGGTTCTAATACATGTATTAGGATTTTGGGTGGCCTATTTTGGATAGGGTTTCATTGTATACTATAAATAGGTGGCTTGAGAACAATCTTGTAAGCCTTTTGTTGCTTCTAACTTTGAATAATAGAATTACTAAGCTCTCTGCCAATGGACGTAGATCGGTTATTGATCGAACCATGTAAATCTTGTGTTCTCGTGTGATTGGTCTTTGTTATTCTGCATTCTTCTATCTCCGGTTTTTCCTGACAAGTGGTATCAGAGACACAAAAATTTGTTCAGAAACTTTGGGTTCGTTCTGCAGAAAGAAGATGTCTCCATACAAATTTGATATTGAGAAATTCAATGGGTCGAATGATTTCACACTATGAAAGCTGAAGATGAAGGTGATTATGGTTCAGCAGAAGTGTGAGGAGGTGATTAAAGGTGAAGAGAAATTACCGGTAGAACTGACAGCAGCTTAGAAAGCAGAGGCTGTGAAGAGAGCGCATAGTGCAATTCTATTGAGTATGGAGGATGAAGTCTTGAAGTAGGTGGCTGATGAAACTACTACAGCAGGCTTGTGAAAGAAGCTGGACAGTAGGTATCAAAAGATATCCTTGTCTAACAAGCTTTATCAGAAAAGGAGGTTATATACCTTGAAGATGTCAGAAGCCATGCAGGTAAAAGAACATCTTGATAAATTTAATAGGATTGTATTAGATTTGAAAGGTGTTGGTGTTGACATTGATGATGAGGATCAAGTTATGTTTCTGTTGCATTCATTGCCAGATTCATATGAGAGCTTTGTTGATACTATCATGTATGGTAGATATGTAATTTATGTTAATGATGTGAAGGATGATCTGTTGTCTAAAGAATTGAAGGGGCTAACTTCTAGTTCGGGTAGAGACAGAGTGGAGTCTGGGTTAACCGTTAGTAGGGGCAAGGGAATGGGTAAGAATCATGGTTTGAGGTGTTATCACTATAAGGAGATTGGGCATGTGAAAAAGAATTGTCCATATAGGGGAAACAGTGGGAAATCAAGTGCAACAGTTGTTCAGAATAATTACGTTATGGACGACAACGTAAGTAGAGAATCTGCAACGTAAGTAGACATTGAGCTGAATGCAAACAGAGGCTACTGGATTCTTAACAATGTACGTCATACATTCACAACGTACGCAGTAAAGGATCACAACGTACGTCATCTGAAAATGAAGCATGATCAACGTACGTCTTCAAATGCCAACGTACGTTAGCTGAGTCACAGAAAGCTACAACTGCATTAAATGCACTCCAACGGCTAGTTTGTCACCACCAATGGTCATATGGCATGGAAATGCTATAAATACATCAAGAGAAAGGCAGAAATGTGTTGAACAACATCAGAACTCATTGTGCCAAATTTCATATCAATTCCAACCAAGAAAAACAATCAATCAAGTTAGAGATCAAAATTCAAGCATCAAGCTTAAATATCCAACTATAGCATAGTGCTTCAATCTGTTGTAGACAGTTTTACATATATTTTGAGAGTGTGAGAAAGGTTTGTTGTGAGCCTAAGTAAAACAATATTGTAGAGGTTTGTTGTGAACCTATAGAAAACAACAGTTTAGAGGTTTGTTGTGAACATATAGAAAAAAAAATGTGAGGCATTGGAGGTGTTGAGCTGGAATCAGCCTCGTGTATTGGCCTTGTTGGATTGAGTCACAATCAATCATCGATAGTGAAAATCGTAAGTGAGACTTAGGTAGTGGATGCAGGCAAGGTTGGTCGAACCACTATAAATTCTTGTGTCGATTTTGCTCTTTCTTGTCAAGTCGCTTCCGCTGTCCATTCCAATAAACTAAAATTATCCAACAAGTGGTATCAGGGCAGGTCTCCAACAAAAAGGCTTAACATCCTTGGAGCAAAGATCCGCATCAACAACATGAATTTTAGTCCTTCTCCTCCACATGTATCCGGTTCTTCTCTTTATACCCCTGCTTTATTTGATGGCTCAAATTTCAATTCTTGGAATAAAAGGATGACTATTTTCATCCAATCTTATGATATCGAGCTATGAAAGGTGATTGTTCTTGGTCCAAAAATTTCCAAGAATGAAGATGGCAGACATAAAGAGTATAAAGACTTCAACAATGAAGATTGAAAGTCTCTAAGTCAAAATGCCAAAGCCATTCAACTCTTATATTGTGCTTTAAGTCAAGAAGAGTACAATCGGATCTCCTCTTGCGATCATGCCAATGAGATTTGGGAAATACTTGAGATTACTCATAAATGCATAACTCAAGTCAAGGAAACAAAGGTTAATATTCTTCTATGAGTTATTCTCCATAAAAGAGGATGAAAGCATTAACAACATGCTTGATCGCTTTGTGGAAATCACAAATGGTCTTACCTCATTTGGAAGACCAATCTCTAATAGCGACAAGGTGAAGAAGATCTTGAGATCTTTGCCTCAAGTATGGAACGGAACGGTCACCGCCATCATAGAGTCCAAAGACTTAAATTCTTTGGAGTTTAGTGCTTTAATTGGATCACTCATAAATTATGAGATTTTGCTCAAATCAAGAGATGGAAGACCAAATCATGGGAAGGCATTGAAAGCTTCCATTCATTGTCGAAAAAGGGAGAGTGAAGGAGAGACAAGCTCCGATGAAGAGGAGGATGAAGAGCTAAAATTTTACTCCAAAAGAATAGCAACTTATGAGAAGTTGCTGAAAAATAAAAAGCATCAACAAAAAGAGATGGAGAGGTTGAAGGATCAAAATAAGAAAAAGAAAAGAAGAGGTTATAGTTCTTCTTCAAGTGATGATGGAGATCCAATGGCAAATGTATGTCTTTCGGCATACTAGGTATTTTTTTTAATCTCACTATTTTATTTTTCATGCAATTATTATTTCTAATTTGCATGAATTATTTGATTATGTTGATTTACATATGTGCATTTTTTTGAAATAAATAGGGGGAGAAACTATTTTTTATATATATGTGCAAATTGCTTTTGAAATGGGGAGTGAAAATGTTTATAAATTGCTTAATAGTTTAATCTTTTTGATAAATGACAAAAAGGGGGAGAGTGTTATATGCTTAATTGAATAGGGATAAAAAAAATTTGCATTCACTCTGGCATAATACTAATCAAATGACAAGGATGGAATCCTTGATCAATTGTTGCCCTTGATGTAGTCATCAATCCTTCAAAGTTTTGTCGTCATCAAAAAGGGGGAGATTGTTGGATCATTTATGATTAAAAATAAGTTCCTTATATGTTTTGATGATGAGCCAAAGGTTTTGATGAAGAGAAAAATATTTGACTTGAAGTGGAACACGTTAGAAGGCTTAGAGTTGCGAAACAAGGCTCTGCAAAGCATCAACGTAAGTTACGACAAAGCTAAAGTACGTTATCTAGAAAACGTTGTGATCAACATACGTCTTGTAAAGTTACAACGTACGTTATGGAAGACAACGTACGTAGAGAATCTACAACGTACGTAGACATGGAGCTGAATGCAAATAGAGGCTACTGGATCCTTAACACAACGTACGTCATACATTCACAACGTACGCAGTGAAGGATCACAACGTACGCAGAGGAAAGACAACGTACGTCATTTGAAAATGAAGCATGATCAATGTACGTCTTCAAATGCCAACGTACATTAGCTGAGTCACAGAAAGCTACAACTGCATTAAATGCACTCCAACGGCTAGTTTGTCACCACCAACGATCATATGGCATGAAAATACTATAAATACATCAAGACAATGGCAAAAACGTGTTGAACAACATCAAAACTCATTGTGCCAAATTTCATATCAATTCCAACCAAGAAAAACAACCAATCAAGCTAGAGATCAAAAGTCAAGCATCAAGCTCAAATATCCAACTCTAGCATAGTGCTTCAATCTGTTGTAAACAGTTTTACATACACTTTGAGAGTGTGAGAAAGGTTTGTTGTGAGCCTAAGTAAAATAACATTGTAGAGGTTTGTTGTGAACCTATAGAAAACAACAGTTTAGAGGTTTGTTGTGAACCTATAGAAATAAAAATTAAGAGGCCTTGGAGGTGTTGAGCCGGAATCAACCTCATGTATTGGCCTTGTTGGATTGAGCCACAATCAATCATCGATAGTGAAAAGCCTAAGTGAGACTTAGGTAGTGGATATAGGTAAGGTTGGCCGAAACACTATAAATTCTTATGTCGATTTTGCTCTTTCTTCTCAAGTCGCTTCAGCTATCCATTCCAATAGACCAAAATTATCCAACAACTTGATGTTTGGTAGGTCCCTAGGTTGCGGAGAAACTTGATTTCTGTTCGTGCTTTAGCTAAGCATGGTTATAGTTTCTCTGGAAGAGGTGGAGGAATTCGGGTGTGCAAGGGATCTTTGGTTGTGATGAAGGGTAGATTGTGGAATGGAATTTACACCTTGATTGGTAGCTCGGTAGTTGCTAATGATTTAAGGGCTGTTGTGAGTTCTGCAGAAAAACAGGTGGAGTTTGTGATTGAGACTCTGAAACAAGAAAAGATCAATCAGGTTGATTCGCTAGGGCTAACAACAACTATACCAAGGCATGGTAATTGTGTTGGTGATGTAACAAGGTCATCGTTGAAGGACATAGGAAAAGATGATGGGTGTTGTGTTGTTAGGAGTGAATGGAAAGTTAGCGCTACTGGGGGCAAGTTCGGGTTGGATTTGGTTTGTTGTTGCGGTACTTGAAGCCCTTCGGGGTGGTGTGGCAGATGAGTAATTCTATGTATGAGTTGTGTAAGGAAGAAAATTCACTTCAAGGTGGAGAATTGTTAATGTTGAAGTCGATTTTCTTGGTCAAGATTGAAGCAATGGTTGATAGTTGATGAAGAAAAGTCGAAATGGGACGGATTGGAGATGAAAAGACCAAGGAACAGGTTGGCAGTGTGTTACACGGCACGGCTCAATTTTTTTCACGGCCAGGAATAATTAGGTTGTGTCCTGTCTTTTATTACATGGCCAAGGCTTATTTGACCGTGTCTTGGTATGTCCTGACCGTGTTTTGCCCAGTTTTCCCGTGTAACTTATTTTGGACGTGATTCCTGCTTAGGAAAGGGTTGTAATACATGTATTAGGGTTTTGGGTGGCCTATTTTGGCTAGTGTTTCATTGTATACTATAAATAGGTAGCTTGGGAACAATCTTGTAAGCCTTTTGTTGCTTTTGACTCTTAATAATAGAATTACTAAGCTCTTTATCCGTGGACGTATATCAATTATTGATCGAAACACGTAAATATTGTGTTCTTGTGTGATTGCTTTTTGTTATTCCGCATTCTTCTATCGCTGTTTTTTCCTGACACTCTCTTTTAGATTTCGTTAAAGTCTTGGGATTGTGAAGTAGCTCTGTCATTGCCCATTCCAGTGTGCTTGAAGTTGTATCAGTACCATCCACGAATATGTCCTATTGAAGACATGTTCAGAAAGCTCCGTCACTCTCTAAAAATAGCATCTTGATTCATAACAGAAAAAAAAAAACCTTCGAAATCGTTAACCTTTAGCATCTATTTGTATGTTGTCAAAGAATTGAGGGAACTAGCAATTAACGGTGTTATCAACATTTTGTTTTTTTGGTCAATGATGGTCAATTAACTAGCAATTAAATGTGACTCAATTTGTCATTTTATATGTCGGCCATCTAGTCATCGTATAAATGAAGCAGCAACACAGAAAATATATATGAAAGGGTGACTAAAGAAGCCGCTAAAAACTGAGATTGGATAGTTCAATTCGTAAGAACTCACATCTAAGATTAAGAAGTCTTGGATTCAAAGCTCAAAGTCATCCAGATTTTTTATGATTATTATGAGAATTGTTCTCCTCTTTGTGAGACCAATAATGAATAAATATAAGATTTTTCTTTTTAAAAAAAAAAACACTAAAGAAGCAACTTTGAGCACCAGACAAAACTATTAAATTAGTAACATGATGAATACATCTCATCCAATAGGCAACATGATGAATACATTTATGAATCAATTAGTAACGTAATTTTAATTTTTCATAAATGGATCGTTTAATTTTTTTTAACTATTAAAAATTTAATTGTTTTAATTTGTGTAAGAACGATCTTTTACTTCTTTTGCCCATGGGTAAAAACTTGATCAAGCTTTATCAATAGTCGAAAAACTCAAATCCAGAAGAAAAATTCCAATACAAGAAAATATTTACACATAAAATGTTAAAAAATGTTTATAAACGCAAATTGGTCTTTTTATCAAATAAAACAATGAAATGATTGTCTTTGATATATATTAATCAAACAAGTTTATGTGGTATCTGAATGATAGATTGTTTGAGAATATCTTAACAACATATTTATGAAATGTGTACATTTATAAAATTCATAATTTGAAACGTGCATATTTTAAAATTTCACCAACCAAAAAAGCTTTAGTTGTATTAGTTTTGTACTTTGATTTTCAATTTTTAGTTTGTTATATTAAAAAAATGTTGATTTTGATTAAAATTTTAACACAACTCACCTTATCACATCATTTTTTTTAATAAGACAGTGTACCAACTCAATGGAAAAACTAAGGATACTTTAACGACCAATCAAGCAACTTTGAATATTTATAATAATTAAGAAACTTTGAGTATTTTATATCATAGAAATAAAAATTGAAAGGTATTACTTCTTTCGACATCATTTAGGAAATTAATAATATTCTTGCGACGTGACTATCTCTAAAAACAGAAATATGGCATTTTTTAAAAGCAAATGGTGATTTAATCATGGGGTGATGATCATAGAAATATAATAAAAAAAAAGTGAGCAAAGTTTGATCAAGAGGAAAAAAAAATGTAATTGCCAGGTTGACCTAATTCAAAAATGTCACTTATGTGACAATTCAGTTAGCTGGTTTCGGAACAATTAAATTTTTATTTATAATATCGGCGGAACACGCCCCAATCGATCAAAGTACATAACAGTCATAAGAGTTCTAGACTATCTATTATAAAATGTAGAAATTATACTGAAGTCAAGGTTTCTCTTTTTTATTTCCCACAAAGTCGGTAGAAATTACAGAACAATTTTATTAAATGATAATTTAGCAAAATAAACACTCTTATTTGTACTAAAAAGTGTCAATTCAAGATTTTTTTGATAAGTTTAATTCATGATTCAAATAGAGCTAATATTTTGTTTAACTTTGCATATATATAAGTTTAATAACGAAATTATATTTAACATATCACAAAACACACTACATATGTTAAAAAAAAAATAATTTTGTGATCTAATTTAAGAAAAAAAAGTCAAATATTATTATTTCTATTTTAATTATTGATGTGTAAGAAGCTTTTTTCTTTCTATTTTTGACTATTTATTTTATTTATTTTTACTGAAAATCGAACTCTTATATTTATTAAAAATGAATATCATCTTAATACTCACAAATGACGTAATTATTCCATTAAAAATATTTTTAATTCCCAAGTTTTGTTTTGTGCATTAGTGAAAACAGTTACTTTGAGTTAAGCACCCAGCATAAAAAAACATCTAGAAGAGAGAAAGGAACATACCAAGAACAAGTGTTTGATCCGATAGACATCCATCTCTTCGTTGTTTCCTTCACTTATATCAAGAAGAGTATCTAACATGTCATTTGCTGGAATATACCCTTCCGATTTCCTTGCCTCCAAACGTTCTTCAATGATACGATCCATTAGACTAGTATCTTCCCGAAATGCACCGCCATACGGCGCCGTATCCCTTGCAAGTCAATCTTTCTTAGGACCGGAAAGTAATCGGCCATGTTGGGTATTCCAGCCACTACCATAACACTTCTCACCACATCCTTAAATTCTCTCGCTGTCTCCGAATTCGCATCCGTTAAGTCCAGCGAGAAGACAGTATTTGACAGAGCGTTTAAAGTTGTTACCAATGCTGCTTCTCTGATAGCCACAGCACTTCCATCTCGGCAACTTGCTTGAATCATTTCAAGCATTTCTTGAATCTTGTTACGTCGGAGCTGTTGATTTTCGTCGAGTTTCTGATTAATGAAAAGATAAGAGTTGCATGCCTTCGGAGATTTCTCCATTTGGTGCCGATTGCCAACAAAGGAAGGGCATCGTCATGGTGGCCAAGAGCTCTGACTGCATCGATAACGGTTCGGTTAGCGAAGGTGAGATCGTGGGTTTGGAGGACTTCTTTGGCGAGAGGTGCAGAGGAGATAACTACAGTTGTTACTTGGCC
>CAODLS012957276.1:0-13343 GCA_948243855.1 Flueggea neowawraea
ATCTAAATTTGGGAACAATGAACAGTATCTTAAAAGAAGATATAGTTCGCATAAAACAATAAGTATACCTGAAAATCAACAATCTCAGAATCCAAGTGCCTCTCAAACTTCAATGCAAGTTGTCTTAGCTCATACACTTTAACTTGTGGTGGGTATATTCCTGCAATATAAGGGGATGAGTAGCACGATTCCTTAGTAACCTGAAATTGTTTATACATTGAACGAACTAAATGTAGAGCGAACAATATAAACTTGCATTGAAGTCTGAACACAAGCGCACCTGATGCGATAAGATACTCCCCATCTGGAGTTGCTTTAATTTTTGTCGAGGAAGTTTCAAATCTCAAATCCTGAATTAAATCAACCCTTTGATGACTATCTGATAACAAACAAACAAGAAGGGGAAAGAACACAATTAGAGATGGAGAAAGTCCCACATATGAACCATGTTGTATTTTTAGATAACACTTTCTAAATGGCTTACAATTTAAAAAGAACAAAGACAAAAGGATTAGAACATAATCGAATTCCCGTGCCTTTCCACCCGAATAAAATAAATTAACTCTACGCAAACCATCGTATCCTTCAACCCCAATCCGTAACTTAATAGTATCATTTACACTCATATCTTTTGTAGCATTTACACTCATATCTTTTGTAGCATTAACATACATTGGCATAACTTGCCAACATATCATATGACTGAGTATAAGCAAAATTTTGTGAAAGCAAACAGAACTCCTCAAAAATTGAATTCCCATAAAAATAAACAAAAACACTGAATCTGAAAACTGGAATTGCAAACAAATAGGTAAAGACGTAAAAGTAGTTATTACTGAGTTGCTTGCGAAGAGCACGTTGCTTCTTAGGAGGAAGCCAAGAGGGTTCAGAGCGTTGTTGTGAGGAAAGCATGTACATCTTCACTCCGTTTATTGATATCGACTTCATGTTCCCTCCTCCTACTGACGCCATTTTCTTCCTTTTCTTTTTTTCCCCCCTTCAGCTAAGCACTTTGTGAGTAAAAAGAAAAAAAAATATGTCGTTAAATTGAATTCACGATTACAGAAGCACTCTTTATGCAGTCACAGCAACTTGTGCCTTCTAAGGTAAAGCCAGTGATTACTTGGCGACAGAAAACGGAAGAGGTGAGGCGGCGGCAGAAGAGTAGAGGCCAGGCCGCGGAGATGAGGGAAGAGGTTAGGCGGCGGCGGTATGACTTGTCGAGAGAAAACAGCGATTGGAAGCAGGGTGGTAACTTGGAGTAGTGAGTTTGGATTGGATATTTCGGGTTAATTAGGCTTTATTACATGGTCAGTTCTTGTTTCGTGGGTTTTGAGTTATTTTTTGGTTTTTTTTTAAGGGTTTGACAGATTATCTCATTTAATACCATTATATTTATGGGGAATTACTGGTACGTCCTAAGGTATATCCAAATCTTCGATTACGTCAATGTGCTTTCAAAATGCTTCTATTTCATCCCTGGAACTTAACGCTACCATTGGTTGAAAGTAACGTGATACGTTAGCTTTGCTGAGTTGGCATATGGGACACATGTCAATGTGGCTGTAATGACTATTATACGCTTATTTTTATCATTGTCTTTTCCGCTCATCTCTTTGTCTCTTTCTCTTTGTTGTCTCTCTCACTCATTATCTCTCTCTCTAGGCCTCTCTCCTTCTCCTTGCTTTCCCTTTTCCCTCTCTCTCTCAATCTCTCTTTGCATCAAAACCCCATCAACATATCAACCCCAGCAACACTTTGATCAACAACAGGACCCGCAAAAAAATTTCCTCCCTTTGAGAACTAATTACAAATGAAAACAACCCACAAAACGACCCAAACCACACAACCCGTCCCAAACATATAGGATTCGCACTTCCAGATTTCTAAGAACAACATTAACATTTAATTAACCAAACAAATTGAAATTACAAAATCAACAATTTATACTCATCGACTTCCTCAACAATACACCATCAAACCCTTACTGAACTACAAATTGTGTACTCTTCTACTTAATCAGATTTAAGAAAAGAAGAGACATACATCAAAATAAATAAAAAAAACCAAAAATTTGTGGAATCTTCTACAATTTCTCCATTTCGATAATTTTGTCACGGCCGTGACACCCATTTGTCATGGCCGTGACACGTTATAGTGAGGAGAGATAAAATGACGGGAGACTCCAAATTTGTGGAGACCAAATGCATGATTCAAGGGCATTTTTGGGAGACTTTTACTAGGATTTGTAGTGGACCTTGATGACTATAAATAGGCCTCTTACACACCTAATTTAGCAACCTTGGACATTCAAAAATTAAAGAAGAGAATCATTCTCTACCCATTCTCCAAGGAAGATTCAAATAGGAGAGAGAAGAGGACTAGAAGAAGGCTTCATCAACCATTGAGAGCAGCTTTATTCTATCTTTTTATTTTTTTTTGTTTAGAAACATGTTTAGGATTTCTATTTATTCTTTTATGTTTTATTTCCTAAACATGTTTGCTTAAATCTTTGTTAGAGTGTAGATATGTAAACATTGGATGATGTTGCCTTAATGAATGATTTATGCTATGGGTATTGTGATTTTAGTGTTTTATTTATTGTAATTAAGCCTTTATTGATGTATCTATGATTAGTATTGATTTTATGACTTGTATTGATTGAATGATGTTGTGATTGATCACCTTAATATTATTTTTGAAAAGCCCACGTAATGAATCGAAAGAAGAAGCTTGGGTTAGGTCCACTTGCATAGAACTTGTATGGTTTTATGATAGAAATATACATATGCCTACAAGGTTTTCAATGAAATTCCCTAACGACCTTAATGAGCTTAACTTGACTAGGAGAGGCCGAAATGACCCTTCTAGAAAGTGTAGGTACGACTCAAGTGACCTTGAAAGAGACATTGGGTTAGTCTTGATGATAGAACATTCACACCTAATTTCTTAAAACCCAAAATCAATTCATTTGGCAACTCATCCTTGGTTTTATCTCGAAAGCCCTAAGTTTTCTCATTATTGAATTTCTTGTGTTTACTTTATTGGTTGCCTTTATTTTCAAAACCCCAAAAAAACAAATTAATTCTTTTATTTATTTTTTCTTTCTCTTTCGACCACAATTAGAACTGTTCCATTGGATTCAATATCATTGGAATACTCCTAGGTAAAACTATATCGATTCTCGTACACTTGCGAGGTACCGATCAAGTTTTTGGTGCCGCTGTCGAGGATCAGCGTTCGTTTTGTGGTCATTTTTATTTTTATTTTACTTATTTGTTGTTTCTTTTGCACTTGTAGGTATTATGCTTTTGAGACGCACTAGGAGCTTGGAAAATCAAGAAGTTATTCCTTTGATCCCCGAGATAGAAAGACTTTTGAGGGCAAATAGAGCTAATCAAAGAATAGCAAGGATGGAAGGGATAGCTATACCTCAAGGTGAGGTTGAGATGCTAGAGTTGAGCAAGCTCAAGGAGGTGGTAATAGGCACCAAATGATTGGTTGAATGAATATGAGGGAGAGACATAGGCCAGTCATTGGGGCATCTTCTTCTTGCATTAGATTGAGCCAATCGGTAAGGAATTATGAATTTAAGAGCATTCATTTTATTATGTTGCCTTCCTACAATGGTTGCCATCGGATGATCCACTTTCATTCTTGAGTGCTTCTACACCATTATCAAAACTTTCCCTCTCCAAGGTTTGACCGAAAATGAGCTAAGGATGATGTGTTTCCTTTATACATTGAAGGATAGGGCCAAGATTTAGTTGATAAATTTATCAGAGGGCTCTCTTGCCAATTGGGATGAGGTGTATGAAAAATTTATGAAGTATTACTACCCCAAAAGACGGTTGAACTTAAAAGCAAGATTTGTTCATTTTCACAATTGGAGGGAGAGCCCTTTCATAAGGCATTGGAGCGCTTCAAGCTTTTATTGAGTCAATGCCTACATTGTCAATTCTCTTTGGCATTATTGACTCAATTCTTCTATGATGGGTTGGCAATGCATGGGCAAACATTAGTAGACACCACTTCAGGTGGCTATTTTGGAGAGAAAATGACCGAGGAGATAAATGACATATATGAGATGTTGATAATAAATTCACAACAAAAAGAGGTTAGGAGATGAAGAACGGGCATGCATGAGGTAAATACTTCCACTTCTCCCGAGTTAGCTTTAATGGTTGATGAATTATCTAGGAAGATGAATTTGTTGCTCAAAAGGAATTCTTTAGTGAATGAGAAATGTGCTTATTGTGGTTTGAATAGTGGAGGACGTGTTGTTTGTGATGAAGTGAAATATATGGGGGGATTCCCAAATGTTTAACCTAGGAATTACCCATACTTGAACACCTATAATTTGAGTTGGAGAAATCACCTCAATTTTTCATGGACTGACCCGAACACCAACACAAACCAAGCTAGACCTATTGGATTCCTGAGATACCAACTTAGGCCACCACCACCTTTCCAACAAAACCAACCCCAACCACCACCCACACAAACTAACGAAGATAATAAGCCACCCTTGGAGGACACGTTTATGCAATTTATCTCTAAGATGGAGGCTAGAGATGCCAAGGTGGACCAAGCAATTCAAGCTCAACAAGACTTCATCCAAAACCTTGAAAGACAAGTGGGTCAAATAGCCAAGACCATTTCGGATAGAGAAAATGGAAAGTTGCCTAGCACATCCCAAGTTAACCCCAAAGAGTGTGTCATGGCTATTACTTTGAGGAGTGGGAAAGAGCTTGAGGAGCTAAGTGTGGGGGAGATGCCTAGAAAAATGAAAGCCAATGCGAATAAGAGTGTGATGGAAAAACCTACCATTGGTTTGGAAGTTGAGAATTAAAAAGTACATGACAAAGAGCCCCCTTTCAACCAAAAGGATGATGTGAAACCATATGTGCCTCCTATTTCATTCCCTCAACGCTTGAAGGCCCACACCCAAACCAAAGATGCCAGTTTTATGAAATTTCTTGATATGTTTAAGAAGTTGGAACTGAACATACCATTCTTGGAGGCCATTTCTCAAATGCCTAACAATGCCAAGTTCTTGAAGGATTTAGTTGCCAATAAGAAGAAATTGGAGGAGTATGATATGGTGACACTTACCGAGGAGTGTAGTGCGATTTTATTGAACAAACACCCTCCAAAGCTCAAGGATCTAGGTAGCTTTATAATTCCTTGTACCTTTGGTAAATTGGCAAATGTGGATTCCTTTTGGCAACCGGTGGGGTGTGTATTGATTTGACTAATGGGAGCATAATCTTTAGAGTGAGGAGTGAGTATGAAGAGCTCCATGTTTCTAAGAATGTGCATACACAATTGCTTGATCATGATAAAATTAGGGTCCATTTTTTAGAAACATGTTGCATGATCTCTAAGGAGAAACCATTAGTGTGTCCACAAGAAGTAAATCTTAATGAGAAATCTAGTGCAAAAGAGAGAGAAGAAAAGAAAGGGGTTGAGAGAGAAAATGAAAAATCGAAATGGAAAGAACGTGATTGTTGTTTAAAGGGTGAGTTTGTTGAGGGCCAACATGTGTGTTACTTTCCACCTAAAAATCATTTTATTTATAACCCTAAAATTTCAATGTGTGGTCCATTCATGATTTCTAAAGTGCATTCATTCGGTCTTATAGACATTATTTTCATGATCATAAACCAATCACTGTTTATAGGAAGCGATTGAGACCTTTGAAGGGATTCACATGTAGGACTATTTGGCGCCCCAAATAGATCCTAGCATACATCTGGAATGACATTAAACTACCTTTTGTCCAAAATGACATTAAACTATGGTTATCTTGCATTTGCATGTAGTATATGCTTTAATTTTAGTTTGCATCATAGGATAGAAACATGTTTATGATTTTGTTTTCCATGTTTTTACCAAAAGTGGTGTGAGAGGTTATTATTTTTATGCATATATGTTATACCTCTCACTAGTTCTAGCATGTATATATTTTTTGTCCCCTAACCTTTGTGGTTCCATGCCAACAATGGATTCATGCACTCAAGACAAAGCAAATGGCGAGCAAACGACAATTAGAGAAGCTTTCTAAACTCTATCATTTTACTTTATGCTTTATTGTTGCAATGGAAATTGTCATCATGTTTTTTGTGATTGTTTAACTTGATCCAGACTTATATTTTTGAACGTTGAGTACAATGTTCATACTAAGTGTGTGTGTGGGGGGGAGGGCTATTAATTGATTCTTTGAGTTAATTGTGTTTATATGCTTTATTTTCCTAATTTTGTGTAAAAAATGCTTGAAATTTTTGCTTGAATTGTGCTTTAATTTGTTTAGAATGCATCAAATTTGTAAAGAATAGGATTTAGATTGAATTGGTTGGGGGATTTTTGTAGTATCTTAGTATGCTTTTAATATGATTAATTGAGGTATGCATGCTATTTGTTGAAATTTGTTTTTTGTAATTTGACATTTTTAGGTTGCAAGGTTGAGAGTTTCTTTATAAACTACTTTAGTCTATATGTGGGGGCATAAAAAAGGCTTTCAAGATTGTTGCTAAGTTGTTTTTAAGTGAATATGCTTTTATGATTGAATTTTGTATTTCAAATGGAGTAAACTTGGCTTTGAATTGGAAGAAAGGTGCTTAGTTTTGAATGTGTGAAATGGAAAAATTTCTCTATTTGAGCGTGAACCTAAACAAGGACAAGAGCATGTGGTTCCAACCTTGTGGTTGAAAAGGTTAGTACACCCGAGGAATCATAAATAAGTGTTTTCACACAAGGACCCTTAATTCACTGACTGTGTTTGTAGCACTCAAAATAAGAGAGAAATGATCATTAGGATATTGCAAACAAAAAAAAAAAGAAAGAAAGAAGCACTTATGACTGGAAAGTGGATGAAATAGGGCCACGTTTGCTCCAAAACAAAGGAATTTATGTTTGAACCTAGCAATAGAGGAGATAAGCCTTATAGATGCCAATGGATTAGGGGATTTGATAGATAAACTCTTGAAATTGCAACTTCTCAATGCCAATGTTTGATTTTTGTAAATGATGAATAGCATTGTCTTTCTCTCTTAATCATTTTATTTGCATACTTGCATAGTATAAGAATTCTATTGCCTCTTTGATTTAAATTGTATTCTTACCCCGGGATTGGAATTGGTTTGCTTGAGGACAAACAAACGAGTAAGTGTGAGGGAATTTGATATATCCTAAATCTACAAATTAAATCAAGCGAGAATTTGATTATTCTCATCCTATAAATCATGTGTTTTGTGGTGAAATTTATATAATGTTTGTGATGTTTGTAGGATGATATAACTTGAAGAAAATGAGTTGGGAATGATGGAAGAATGATTCAAATTGGAAAGGCCTCAAGTATACTCATGAAAGAATTAAAAATGTGTCTTCCTGTTAGGGCCCATAAAAGCGTCACGGTCGTGACAGACAGAGTGTCACGACCGTGACTCCATCACGACCTCTATCATGGTCGTGACAGAGGGAACTTGGCACTCCAATCCGGACATAATTTTGTCACTGATGTGACACGCTACAGTGAGGAGAGAGAAAAATGACGGAAGACTCCAAATTTGTGGGGACCAAGTGCATGATTCAGTGACATTTTTGGGAGATTTTTGCTAGGGTTTGTGAGTGACCTTGAGGACTATAAATAGAAATCTTACACGCTTAATTTGGCAACCTTGGACATTCACAAATTAAAGAAGAGAATCATTCTCTAGACATTCTCCAAGGAAGATTCAAAGAGGAGAGAGAAGAGGACTAGAAGAAGGCTTCATCAACCATTGAGAGAAGCTTTATTCTATCTTTTTATCTTCTATTATTTGTTTAGAAACATGTTTAGGATTTTTATTTATTGTTTTATGTTTTATTTCCTAAACATGTTAGCTTAAATGTTTGTTAGGGTGTAAAGATGTAAACATTGGATGATGTTCCCTTAATGAATGATTTATTTTATAGTTATTGTGCTTTTAATGTTTTATTGATTGTTAATTGAGCCTTTATTACTATATCTAAGCTTGGTGTTTATTTTATGACTTGTGTTGATTGAATGATGTTGTGATTGATCACCTCAATATTATTTTTTGCCAAGCCCAAGTGATGAATCGAAAGAAGAAGCTTGGGTTAGGTCTACTTGCATAGAACTTGTATGGTTTTAGGATAGAAATATGCATATGCCTACAAGATGTTCGATGAAATTTCCCAACGACCTTAATGGGCTTAACTTGACTAGGTGGGGCCGAAAGGACCATTCTAGGAAGTGTAGGTACTACTCGAGTGACCTTGAAAGATGCATTGGGTTAGTCTTGAGAAGAGAACATTCACACCCAATTTATTAAAACCCAAAATCAATTCATTTGGCAACTCATCATTGTTTTTATCTCGAAACCATAACTTTTTCTCATTATTGAATTTATTGTGTTTACTTTATTGCTTGCCTTTATTTCCAAAAACCCAAAAAACAATTTGATGCTTTTATTTATTTTTGCTTTCTCTTTCAACCATAATTAGACTCGTTCACTTGGATTTGATATCCTTGGAGTACTCATAGGTAAAACTATATCGATTCTCGTATGCTTGCGAGACACCAATCAATCATGAAAGCCTAGTCAAGGTACATCTGCGTCTCACTTTATTAATTAATCACAGGTAACAGAAGATAAATCAATATTGTTCATACATGTTAGTTATAGTTACAGGTGAAGCACTCAGTAACCAATCCTTGCTTATTGTTTTGGTAGTTCCAGGACGCCCTACAAACTACTTCCCTAACCAATAAACAACCCTTGGGACACCCTACATAGTTCAATTTACTGGAAGCAATATGAATCATAAAACCCAACCCAAGCCAATAAACTCAAAAGTCGCAGTTCATTTAGGCTAGACACGCAATCAAGGATGTACGAATCTAACTGGTTGTTATTATTCCAACAACTAACTCAATATGGCCAAAATCAATTCAATCAACAGAATAATAATTAATCATTCAAGAATAGAAACATAATAAATACATAAACGCTAAAGAACAATTAGAACAAAACCTCACAATTAATTAAATATCGACTTTGATTGTACCTTGATTAGAAAAGAAATTAGTTGCTCATAATGTAAAAAGGAACACAAGAACAAGAGTTTGCTATCAAATCTAAAATTGCCCAAGAAGAATCTATGCGGTTGCTACTGTTGCTTTTTATATGACAACAACTTCTAACCTAATAAAATTTGTTCCAGATGTTCCAAAATTAATCATACTTAAAGACATAAGATTTTTCCTATAAGACAACCACATTTCTTATTCTTTCAATTGTCTAAAATAGCACTGACACATGATCTTTTAATTGTTGCTAGCGTTTCACGTGCATTTCTCATCCAGACTCGCGTCTCCCATCACGTCAAGGCTTTGCAGTGATCATCAAAATCCATTCTTTGTGTAAATCTGCTCTAAATCCAACCATCTTTGTCTAAATCAACCCTTGAACAACATTAAACACAAAACAACGTAAAACACAAGAATATAGAAAATAATGCATGTAAGACAATAATAAAATGCTAATGCAAATTTGCATAAAATGCATGTAAGACAATAGTAAGAAAGCTGACTTCAAATCACCCTTTAAGTTCCCACATCTAATCTCACCCAAATTGATATGTACCGAACGTTTAAGAGAGAACACAACTAGCACCAGGACAGCTAACAATCTAAAAGATCATCTCCACACAGATAATGCCCCCTAGAGAATAGAAAAACCACACCCTCACAGATGTCACTCAATCGCTCAAAAGTGTTTATGCTCGAGTTAACCTCAACAACTCTTGTCAAGGCTTGATAATCGATCGTATCTCCACCAAAATAAAAAAATGAATTAATTCACCAATCAAAAAGGACTTTGTAATGGCTTGTAACATGGCTAAACATAGGGGTGAGCAAAGAATAAGTTGAGAGAAACAAAGATAAAACGAAAAAAATACATGCCACTTAAAACAAACGCACATTGTTGATGTTTCTAAGCATAGGTTCACATCTATAGCCAACACAAATTAAATGCAAATTCAAGTACTTTGCTACAATTTTCACAAGGCTGCCCCATTTCCCAAAAATCTCCATTTCATTGTTGCTCTTTTTCTTTTCTTTCTCTTCTTCCTTTTTTTTCTTGCAACAACATTTGCATGAATACAACATTGATATAAAAACTGGGTAGCATTGTGAATTTTAAGAATCATAAGCTCAAATCAAATTCATGACGTGCTAATTCATTCATCACATATAACATCAACACTCAAAACAAACATTGGCATGTACTAACTAATAAATATGCCCAACTCAAGGTGCAAATGTGGAAGTTTATCAAAGAAAATGGGAATGGTTAAAGTAGGTTCAAACAAGGAAAAAAGGTCAAAACTCAAAAGGGTTGTACTAGTGATTATTTTAGAAGGGTGGATAAACAAAGGAAATGATAAACAAGGGGTTAAACAAATAATGGCTCTTGTCATCCTAGTGTCTCAATTCAAAGATAAAAAAGGCCTCGAAACATATCTCATGTCAAGCCTTGGTAGTGTTCTATTAAAAGTTAACTAATTCACACAACAAAGAATAATTAGAGTACGTGTAATGTGTACCCGTTTTGTCTCAAAATTCGCACGGTGTTGTGTTTGACTGTCACGACCCATTTCTGGACCGCGATCGAAGTATGAAGTGAACTGTCTAAACAAGTCTGACCCATCTCACACAAGCCTCAGAAGAACAGATATACTACCCGATTATTCAAACATTAATAAATAAACAAACAATATAGGTTAAAACATGATTTACATATAAAAATATGTACATACCATTATACAAAACCATACATAATGAAATCCCAAAATACAAAATGAAACCCAATACCCATCACAGTCTGATGTAGATCTTTATTATACATATATACAAGACTCAGTCCAAAAGGGCACTCAAAGCCAAGAGGAGGTGTCTACTGAGTGACGAGAACTAGTCAAGCGACGGATGCCAAAATGTAAGCCTGAAAAATATATAAGGAGTGGGGTGAGATAAATCTCAGCGATGGAAGACACTCTAAATCGTCTCATACGTGTATCACAAAGACCTTTTGAAAACAATTCTAAAATATCACAAGCATGTATGTATAATATGAAATACATACTACTAATAATAGTAGTTTATGATATAATTTCCAAAACATTTGCACTTAAAGCAACCAATATACAATCATGCGATATTATCAAATAATATCGTATATTTCTTATATAGCATAACCGCATAATGGGACTAAATATAGGAGTGATCATACCACTAATAACAGGAGTGATTGTGTCACTAATAACATGAGTGGATGATTCACTAAATATAACAGGAGTGACTATGTCACTAAATACGTGTGTCTGACTGAACACACGGTCACCACATTATCTTGGTAAGTAAGGGTCTCACAAACAACATAGGTATACCAAAGACTACATACCTCGTAGCTGAGGTGTCCCACATATATATAAAATCCATATCAAGCAACAAGCATATCAGAGTTATAAAATAAAAAAACTGATATGTATAGCATTTCCAAATATAGGAAAACCAATTCAACATATAACTGGTTTTAAATACCAATCCATTAATTAATCCAATTACAAGTGATATCTAAGCATATAAAAAACATATAATGTTCAGAAGACACATCCTAAGTGTCTAAAGCTGCCACCACACTCACCTAGAGTACAATGCAAAAGCTAAACCAATCACGCACCACCAGTAGGGGCTGATCTCGATGGCAGGAGCAAGAAGCTTAAACAATAAATCACAAAGATATCAACAAGTGGTACTAGTACTATTGCAATGCAATATGTGTAAAATGAAAATGCATGCTCGACGTTGAAACCTCATCTCAAATAAGGATCTGACGCTCATAACTCGAAAATCAGATTTTATTCAAAATTACATTTCAGTCCTTGAATTTCCAAAATTCACAGTTCAAACCTCAAAGTGACAAATTATCAAATCGGTCCTCAAAATACGCGAAATACCATAATGGATCATCCTTGCAACAAGATACAAAAATTACACATTTTAGTCCCTCCACATATGCCTTACTCGAGTAACAAATCAGATTAATCGAGTAATTTAGGGCCTCATTTACTCGAGTAACACGTTTAAATATTCAACTCGACTGAAACTAAACTTCAAACACGTTAATCCTCTGTTCAACCATTTCGAAGCTCAATTCAAGCACAATCAACTTGACTCAACTCGTTATATGCATTTTTGAATCACCAAACACACTCATGAACAACGACAAATGGATTTCATTACCCAAAATCAGATTCCAAAATCAAGAACATGAACATGCAACAAGAACCAAACTTAGAATTGATTTCTCACCTTCAATCCGTGAATAACCAATCCTTAGAGAAAAAGGATACCATGCGAAATTTTCTGAGGGTTTAAGAGAATGCTCTGAAGTGCTAAGCAACGGGAAAAAATGAATAATCACAATTTTAAAGACTAACAGATGCCACACTGCTTGCCCAAATTACATGATTTACTCGAGTAACTCAATGCCCATATTACTTGAGTAAGCACTCCTCTTACTCTAGTAACTCAATGTCCAACTCAAACTTTAGTGCCTTGCATTACTCTAGTAACAATCATCCTTAGTTGAGTAACTATCGCTTCTTTTCAATAATTTTTGAAAAAAAAATTACTTAGTATTCTGACCAAACGAACGGGTTCTTACAGTGACATTGCTATGCCTTCGGATCTATTATCAAGGATGTTTAACCTTAAATTTATGGCACACAAAAACCTAAGTATTTGGCTAGAAAGGGTTTTCAAAAGGATTTAAGGATGCCATGCAAATTTTTGAAAACCGGATTATCACGACTTCTGAACCAACATAAGTTCACACACAAGACAGATGTAACAAAATGTTTATTGTACAAACCTAGAACTAAATGCAACAAAATGTGACAAAACCTCCACAAATAAAATAAAAACAACAAACTAATCAACAACTAATCAACAAATTAAATGCAAAACAATATGAAATGCAAACAAATCCCTCCCCACACTTATACGTAACATTGTCATCAATGTTAAAACAAGATTAAGTAAAAGATTCGAGAGGAAAGAAAGCTTCTCTGAGGGTTGATCAGGGCAAAGGTGTGCCCGAGGTGGAGCGATGACGTGAAGTAGATGGTCTGACTTCAGTGGTGGCCGAAGGAAGAGGGTTGGGAAGCTAACGGGCGTCACTGCATCGAGTTGGTATGGGAATACGACAGATAAAAAAGGATGGATGAGTTGTTGGGGTTGACGGCGGATTTGAGATGGTGGGATTGAGATG
>CAODLS012957789.1:0-19214 GCA_948243855.1 Flueggea neowawraea
CTAGAAAGTGAAGTTGTAATCTTTGAGAAGATTGATAGTGAAAATCCTAAGTGGTGATACTTAGGTAGTGGATGTAGGCATCGAGTTGGCCGAACCACTATAAGTTCTTGGTGTTCTTTTATTTATCGCACTCATTTTCGAAGAAAATTCAAAGCTTCTATTACCACACTATTCAACCCCCCTTCTAGTGTGATTATCGACTCTACAGGCATCTCCGGGAAAATTTCCAACATATACAAAATCAACCTAAAGATATAACATATTTAAAGCTCACACAACCCCAACAATAAGATAGCAAGTAAATAGCTCAAATGGGTTAGAAATGTAGAAATGAGAGAGAAAACAAATAGCAAGTCTTGGCAAAGGTCTCTCTTGTCTCTTACTCCTTCCTTCTGCTCTAAGACGTCTATTTATAACCACTTGTAAGAATATAATCGTTGGAAGCCTCAAAGTAGCCGTTGTGAGAAAATGAAAAATTATATTTTAATTGACGTCATTGTCATCAACATGCGTTGTAATCCATGCTACGTGCGTTGATAGTCATCTACGTGCTTTGTTGATGGATATGAGTGCTTTGTTCTTCATTCTAGAATATCTAATTTCACCCAGACTTTCATTAACGCACTTTGACAATCAATAAGGTGCTTTGTTGTTGCCCAAACTTTATTAACACACTTTGTTCATTCTTTAACGCACTTTGTCGTTCTCTTAGACTTTCATTAAAATGCTTTGATGAATCAAATAACGTGCCTTGTCATTGCCCAGACTTTCATTAAAGTGCCTTGTTGAATCAAAAAGGTGCGTTGTCGTTCTCAAAGTTCACTCCTTTAATTCTGACATAATCTTGTACGAGAAATTTTCAAATTCAAATCCCGAGGAGCGTATTGTCTTTGTCTTCCGAAGCTCATCAACGTGCATTGCTCTTGTATAACATGCGTTGATCAGTTCTCGTCAAATATAACTCATTTGTATCATCTACGCACCTTGCTTGCTAATCAACATTCTCTTTATCATTCTGAACCTTCGACAACGTGCGTTACACCCAATTTACGTGCGTTGATCCTCATCAACGTGCCTTGATGAATCATGTGCGTGCTTTGATCAATGTCTGACACTTCTGCTTCTTGGTTCAACACGTCTACGTGTTTAGATGCCAATTTTTATTCATTAACACGTTTTAATGAATCACTAAGGTATTTTGATCATCATTAAAGCACTTTAATGAATCATTAAGGTGATTTGTTGACAAATATCAGCAAGTTTGCAATTTTGTATCTTTTTTATAGATATTTTACATTCATCATCATCAAAACAAAACTCAACATTAAGTCGGCTAGCTTGTTAGCTTAGCTTCTTAATGAGGATTGTATAAGAATAGTTCTTGTACACACATTAGATTAATTAATGAAATAAACACAATTTCCCTCCAATTTCTTCACATGGTATCAGAGAAATTCCTCTGATTTTCTAGCCAAACAACCTTCTTTTCTTTCGCAGCTGATGATTTTCTTTCTTAACTACAAATTTTCTCGCGAAAATTCATCTTCTCTTCACATCCTTCTTCTTCAAACCTTATCATCTACTGTTCTCTTCATGGAAATTGAACCTGCTTCTTCTCCTCGCATTGAGGAACAAATTTCATGTCCCTACTACGTTCATCCGAACAAAAATTCGTCTCTACAATTAGTTACTCCGCTTCTTGATGTAACAAATTTTCACTCATGGAATTGTGCCATGATAATGGCCTTGAGAATGAAGAACAAGCTTCATTTTGTTGATGTAACTATATCCATGCCTAAGAAATATGATTCTCTCCACACAACATGGAACAAATGTAATACTTTGGTTCTCACCTGGATTATGAGTTTTGTTACTCCATCTATCGCAAAGAGCATACTTTGGATAGACAATGCACAAGATGTTTGTTTCGATCTTTCCGCCAGATTCGCTCAACAGGATATCTTGTCTTGCTGCAATTCAGGAAGAAATCGATGCTCTTAAGCAAGGTACTACCACAGTAACTAAATATTTTACTCAGTTGAAAATCCTGTGGGATGAAATGAACAATCTCTGTCCTTTGCCTTCTATTTCTTTCAATTGTGCATGTCGTGGTCTGTCTTTGCTGCGCCAGTATCAAAATTATGATCAGGTTACTAGATTTCAACGAGGCTTATTAAATAGCTTCAGTACAGTTAGATCTCAAATCATATTGATGAGACCTTTGCCTGATTTGAGTCAAGTCTTTTCTCTTTTTATTCAACAAAAATGAGAGCTACAATCTGTTAATTCTTTAGTAGAACCTGTAGTGGTTTTTTAATAAATCTGTTACTTCTTCTGCTATTCGATGTGGAGGTCGATTTTCTGGAAACAGAGGAGGCAAATTTTCTCATAGATCTAGATCCTTGTGCACATATTGTGGTTTGCAGGGACATGTTGTTGATAAGTGTTACCGCAAGCATGGGTTTCCCATAGTCTACATAGGCTCTTCTTCTGCTACTTCTCCTATTTCTCAAGCTAATTTCTTTGCTTCTAGCATTTCTGGCAATTTTTCTCCTAGTTCTTCACAAGTTCACTTTGCAGCAACACCAGATTCAAGCTCTCAGTCTGGTTTTACTACTCATTCTCTCTCTCTTAACAACCTTTTTATTAGTAAGGTTCTTCATCTTCTGCAGGATATACTGGTTTTCTTCCTACTTCATCTTCATCTGCTAGACTGCCTGTTGCTGATCAATATTCAGTTCCCAGTTCTTCTGGTGATTATGATTCCCACGTGATTGCAATCACTGCTTCATTGTCTGCTCTTGGTATTGAAGGTAAAATTTCTAGTTGGATTATTGATAGTGGAGCCACAGATCATGTGGTTTGTTCTTTCTCTTGGTTTACTGATTATAAAGAAGAGCATAATGTGTTTGTCACATTACCAAACAGTACTCAGGTTCATGTTACACATATTGGTACGGTCACACTTTTAGCATTTTTGATTCTTCATGATGTGTTATTTGTACCTCATTTCACTACAACCTGATTTCCACCATCAAACTCACTCAGTCATGCTATTGTTACTTGATATTTCATCATGACCTGTGTGTTATTCAGGACTCACAGCGATCGATGATGATTGGTCAAGCTAGGCAATCTTCTGGATTATATCACTTATTCTTCCCTGCTACCAGTTCAGTTCATCATAATGTTTTTGCTGTCAACAAAACCAATCTCTGGCATTGCAGACTTGGACACCTATCCAATCAAAGTTTACAACATATAGCTACTAATGATTCTAATGTGCACAATGATCATGCAGACCCTTGTGATTCATGTCATTTTGCTAAGCAGAAAAGGCTCTCATTTCCATTTAGTACCTCTATTTCTTCACTTGTATTTCAACTGATTCATGTCGATATATGGGTCCCTTTATCTGTACCTACATACTTACATCATAGATACTTTCTTACCATTGTTGACGATTATAGCAGATGTACTTGGATTTTTCTCATGATTAATAAAAGTGAAGCTAGTGATTATTGGCAGAATTTTGTTAAGTTTGTGCAGAATCAGTTTGGCAGAACTATTCAAACCATTAGAACAGATAATGTTTCTGAGTTTCACATGGATTCTTATTTTGCTTCTCAAGGCATTGTTCATCAGTCGTCTTGTGCACATACTCCACAACAAAATGGTATTGTGTAGAGAAAGCATCAACACATACTCAATGTCACTCGCGCCTTGAGATTTCAAAGAGGATTACCTTTGCCTTTTTGGGGGGACTATATTATGCATGCAGTTTATCTAATTAACAGATTGCCATCTCCTATATTGTAGAATAAATACCCTTATGAAGTCCTCTTTCAGACTCCACCAATTTATCACCATTTAAAGGTATTTGGGTGTCTCTGTTACATGACCAACCCAGCTCCTTACAAATCCAAGTTTGATTCTCGTGCTCTCAAAGGTATATTCTTGGGCTTTAAAACTGGTATGAAAGGTTACTAAGTGTTGGATTTAACTACTCAGTGAGTTCATGTAACTCGTCATGTGGTTTTTATGAAGATCAGTTTCCTTACAAAGGACTCTCTTATTCCAGTTCTCTCACTCCTGATGTTTTCACTCTTCTGCCTTCATATGCTTGCCTTGAACTAGTTCAAGTCTCTTCTTCTGCACAGTCATCTACTTCTGCTACCAGCTCTGCAGATCCTATTTCCTCAACTTCTGTTACATCTTCTGATCAACACTCTTTTCCTCTTGCTGTGAGGCGATCTACAAGATCACATACTTTCCCTGGTTACTTGAATCAATATGATTGTGATGGATTACCTAAGCTTTACTTCTCTGCCACTTCTTGCAGTCCTCATCAGCTTTCCAATGTTTTCTCTTATTCCAAATTATCACTTCAACACAAAGTTTATTCCGCTATTGTTGATGCTATTCCAGAGCCTCGCTCTTACTCTGAAGCCATTCATTATAAATGCTGGCAGTATGCAATCAAAGCTGAGTTTGATGCTTTAGAGGCCAACAATACTTGGAGCATTGTTGACCTTCCCTCGAGAAAAACTACTATAGATTGTAAACACGCTTTTCGTGTGAAATATCTAGCTAACAACCAAGTTGAGCGTTATAAGGACATGATTGTTGCCAAAGGCTACACTCAATAAGAAGGTGTGGATTTTATTCATACTTTTAGTCCTGTGGCAAAGCTTACTTCCATTCGTGTTCTGCTCGCCTTTGCAGCCTCCAAGCAGTGGTTTCTTCATTAGTTTGATGTCAACAACGCTTTTCTCCATGGTAAGCTTCATGAGGAAGTTTACATGAAAGCTCCTTTTGGATATTCTATTCCTCCTTGTAAGGTTTTGCGCTTGCATAAGTCCCTTTATGGTTTAAAGCAAACGAGTAGACAATGGTACTCCAAGTTATCCTCTGCATTACTTAGCTGGGATTTTCAGCTTGATGCATCTGACCATTCCTTATTTGTCAAAAATTCTGCTGGTTCTTTCATTGCTCTATTGGTGTATGTTGACAATATTGTGGCTGTTAGCAATGATTATGCACTTATGACTGATGTTAGGCAAAAGTTACATGATATGTTTAAGATAAAGGATCTTGGTCCTCGCAAATACTTCCCTGGGTTGGAAGTTGCTTGGTCTGCTAAAGGCCTGCATGTTTGCCAAAAGAAATTCATTCTGGGCTTGTTGAAAGATTAAGGTTTTTTACATTCTAAACCTGTTTCTACTCCTATGGTTCATGATTGCTGGTTGGTTAAAGACGGGATTTTACTTTCTGATCCTAGTGTCTACAAGAGACTTGCTGGTAAACTATTTTATTTAACAATAACTCGTCTTGACATCTCCTTTTCAGTTCAGTAGCTTTCCCAGTTCTTATCAGCTCCAACTACTCAACACTTGGTAGCTGCTCATAGGGTTCTTCGCTATTTAAAGGACACCATTGGTCAGGGACCCTTTTATTCTGCCTCATATGTTCCTCGTCTGCAAGCTTATTCAGATGCAGACTGGGGTACTTGGCAGGACACCCACATATCTATTACCGAATTCTGCATCTTTCTCGACCACTCAGTTTCCTAGAAGACTAAGAAACAATCTATTTTTTCTCGTTCATCCTCTGAGGTTGAGTATCGTGCTCTTTCCTCGACCTGCTGTGAAATTCAATGGATTTTATATCTTCTTCGTGACTTGGGACAACCTTATCTAACTCCTTCTGTGACAATCATTCTGCTGTTCACATTGCTAAAAATCCTGTCTCCGCGAAAGGACTAAACATATTGACATCGATTGTCATATTGTTCATGTGAAGCTTCAGGATAAAATCATCTCCTTACTTCCTGTTCGCAGTGCATTTCAGCTAGCTGATTTTTTTACTACAGCTTTGTGTCCTGCTCAGTTTCGGTTGAATATTTCCAAGCTGAACATTCTATATATATGTGTTCAGCTTGAGGGGGGGGCTGTTATGATTCTAAAGCTGTGTTGAGTTAGCATTGTTGAGTCAGCAAACACGTGTTAAGATCTGTGATTACACATGTTAAGTCGGTTAGCTTGTTAGCTTAGCTTGTTAATGACGACTGTATATAAATAGCTCTTGTACACACATTTGATTAATTAATGAAATAAACACAAATTCCCTCCAATTTCTTCGCGGTTGGAATAGGTACAAAGTAAATTAGCACATAAAAGATTATCACAAAAAGGATTAGTGTTAAAGAATTCAAACCACCAACAAAGTAAATTTAGTGTTTTAGTTGCATCTAGAAATAAGTTAGTTAAGTTGGTGGATATATCCCTTATTGTTCCTTATTTTGGCTCCATATAATATGTTGGTTGTATCCATTGGAAGATAACAGAAGATCTCCTCTGGCTTTGCTACTTACGCTCAAATGCTTTTGTTTTGACACTATGATATAGTTATTGACTCGTTACTCTCTTTGCCCTTTTCTGGCATTCATTGATCTATCGTACTCATGAGCTGTTTTTGCGTTAGTTATGACACCTCTGTCAGGCCCTGCCCAAGGCATAGGCTGATAAGGCCTATGCCTAAGGCCTACGACGGACCTCCTACTACTAGTATGTCTTATATGGGTTTTCAAATTTTCAATTTCTTTCTCAAAAACGTTCATTATTGGAAAAGAATTTTTTGTTTTTGCAAATTGAACATTGCTAAAAGGGACCCACAATTGTTAAAGAGAAGAAAAAAGGGGCCCATGTTTTTTTTGATAGAAAAGGGGCCATGTTAAAAAACCTAAAAAGACACAACATATATAATTTTCCCTTGAGAAGGCATTCAGCAACAAGATCAACAATTTTTTTTCTTGTCACTTCAGTTTCTTTCTTCTTTTTCTTCATTCAATCAATTCTCTCTGATCTCTTACGATAATTAAAATTCAATTCCTTGGGCTTAGTATTTTAAGGTAATATTTCATCTTATAATTCTAGTTGTTGATTTTATATATTTCATTAACTAAATCTTATTAACTTTATGTAGTTAATTATGTATAGAATGCTTTTAATATTTTGATTTATGCATATTTGTAGGTGTGATTTATTTCTTAATTTTTTAATTAAGAAACAATTTGATGAGAATGAAAATGAGGAGATAAATTTATCTAGTGAAGAATCTTTTAGAACTAATTATTTTACATATTTAGTTAATCATTCTATTTCTTCTCAAAGTTGATTTGAACAATTTAAAATATATAAAGATAACTTTGGTTTCCTTTATGACATAAAAAAACTAAAATCTCTTGATGATGATAATTTAAAACAATATTGTTTGAATCTTGAAAATTATTTAAAACATGACATGCATTCTGATATTGATGGTATAGATTTACTTTACGAATTGAAGATTTTAAAAGAAATTATAACTACAGATGTAAAAATACCACTTGAAATATTAAATTTTAATCAAAAGTTAAATTCTTTTCAAATGCATGGATAGATTATAGAATATTATTAACTATTCTTGTTATAGTAGCTTCTGTAAAAAAGAGTTTTTTAAAATTAAAATTAATTAAATCTTATCTATATTCAATAATGTTACAAGGCAAATTAAGTAATTTGGTTATTTTATCAATTGAAAAAAAAATACTTTCTAAACTTGAATATAAAAATTTTATCATCAATTTTGCCCCTCAAAAAGTAAGAAAAATAAAATTTTAATAATAAATATACAATTATTGAAAGGCCCCAAAATTATTTTTGCCTAGAGCCCAAAAAAATCTTAAGTTGGCCCTAATCAGCCCCTCTTTGGTATCAGAGCCAGAAAGTACAACATAGTAATTTCCCCTGATTTTTTCAAAGAAGAGTAAGAAGATAATATGATTCAAACATAAACCATGGATACACCATCTGATCTACCATCTACCTTTAGTACACCTTCCATTACAAATATTATCCAACTATCCAAAACACTATCCTTCAATTCTCAAGAAACCAACAAGCTTGATAAGCTAGTAGAGTACAGTTATATTCCAAAAGAAGCTCATGTTTCTTCTTCCATACAACCATTTATCAATTCTTATACAGTCTATGAAAAACCCCGATGAGTTGTTTCCATATAGCTTCTACAACACAAAAGTAGACCTCGACCAAAAGAATACGTACAGGCATCACGAATGGATCAGAGCAACCTACTTGCCACAGAACAGGAGCAGTACATTACCATCGAAGTCCCTCAGTCCTTGATCAATCAATCTCTCAAGGAAGAATACACCCACCTCCACTGGGGTGCTATCAGACTTCTACTAACCTATAATGGCAGAAAGGGATGTCCAGTAACGGCACGAATGACACTCCTCGACTCAAGGGTCTTGGATTATCAACACGCAGTCATTGGTTCTATCATGACTACGTTAAACGCTGGAAGTGTGATGCTCACTTTTTATCCCAACTTCGTTGTGTCATTGAGGGATCCCAATCTCTCTACTGGGATAAAGGTTCATATCCAGATCCAAGGAGTATCTCATGTAGCTACCTCTCACATAGCTACGTTGCACTAGCAAGTGTGTTTCAGGGTGCAAGACCATGCTATTGATCTCAATGGTTATGGTTCTCCAGATGTTTTATATGTCTTCTCTGAAACTACAGACAAGGTTTTAACAATTGTCCAAGCTCCAAAACAGATGGACAAGGATACTTTGGAGAAGATTGTCCCTCGTTCTTGGCTGACTAAATATGAGAAAATTCTTACAGTCAACAAGCCTGTCCAGTCACAAGATTATACATTCCATCAACAGAAGGATGGAACTGTGGAGACTATCTTTAAGTCTCTTGATGAGTCGAAAGGAAAAGAAGTAGCCAGTAGCAGTGGTTCTTCATTGTTCAAAACAGTCGTTATGATTGTTCCAGTCCCTACGAGCAAGAAAATTCCTATAGTCTGGTTTGAGTCTGATGGACATCCAATTTATACAGACAAGATAAATGGACACTTCATCTAAGATGTTGACCCTATAATATGTGAAGAAGGATGTCCATGTGCTGATGATGATCTTCCTGGTGAAACGAAGAAGAAAACCAGAAGTACTTGCCAAACATTTCTCAAATCTAATGATAAATATGGAGATTCATCTCCTAGTTTATCAACCGTGATAAAGTCTACTGTGAGTCACACAATTATCCTTATTATAAACTTTCGAAAGAGTGTTTAATTTTAATAAATTAAATAAATAGTCTGAAGTAGTATTTATGTCTTTTCAATAGTACAATATGTTGGAGTCAATATGCCTTGTGTTAGGTTTGCACTTTCTACACGGCTTCAAGAACCAACAGCGTTGGAAACTGGTAACTTGTGTATCAGAAGCAAAAAGATTGACAAACAAGACTACTTCTATTCTTACACTCATGGTTTAAGTATATTGACTCAAAACAACCACCGCATTAAAGTATTCTTTAAACCGTTTTTTATTTTTCAATAACCAAGCCAACCGGCTGATTTTGGGCCATTCTTTTCACATTAAAGCTGACAGCTCAATCCATATGTGAAAACAGATAGCACTTCCGCAAATTTTGGATTCATTGAGGTCCTCTTAATAATTAAAAAAAACTAAATTCACATTTTGCTCACGGGGAATGTCAAAATCAATCATTAAATGGGCAGAAATTCACTAGGCTGCTTATAAGGGGCCAGGGAGTTACTGTTTCTAGTCTCTCAGGCCGAGACGCATTATCATTTTCTGGTCTGTTAAGGGAACGAGTTAGAAAATATGGATATGAAGACCAATTATCTCTACACTCAATAAAATAATAATTAAATTTTTTTAATAATTATTATAAATTTTATTTTAATCTCTGTTATTAAAATTATAATATTTTTTATTCTTTTTTTCACTGTAAATTATTTTATTATTTTAATTCTTGTTATTTAAAATTATTTTTTGTCTTTCTTTATCATTTAATTTAATAAATAAGATTGTTAGAGTAATTAATAAATATACTTGATTAATTTTTTAAATTATTTTTAATTTTTAACTTGAATTATTTGTTTTAAATAGATCGGTAGCTTTTATTTGTTATTTTTGGTTTGATAATAGTTTCTTGAAATTTAAATTTATAAAATATCAAATTAATACCTTGTATTATTTTAAATATTATTGTAATATTATTTTTTTATTTTTATAATGAACTTATTTTTTAATATAATATTATTTTTATTTTAATAAATTTGGAATAGAGAGTTTTTTTAATTTAATTTAAATGTAATATTTAATATTTTATTTGTAATATTTTAATTTTAATTCAATTTTTTATTTTAATTTAATTTTTAAATTTTATGAATTATTTTTATTTTAATGTAATATTTTTATTTTAATGAATTATTTTTATTTGAATGAATTATTTTTATTTTAATGAATTTAGAGTAGAAAGTATTAAATGAAATAGTAGATAAAAGTTGAAAAATTAAAATAAAATTGTGTTTAATAAAAAACTGAATAAGTATCTTACGAGACTTTTAAACTAACTCTTAAATTATAAATAAAAAAATTAAAAATTAATAATTTTAATAAAATAATAATAAAAACATTAAATAAATATTTTATAAAATAATTTTAAAAATCATAAATTACGAATAATCTTACAAAGAGCGGTATACAGAAATCTGTACATGCACGATACAGAAATCTCCAAGAAAGTTGTCCCTACGCTGCATATTTGATTGAGTGCACACGTGGCACGTGTTACGTCCTTATATGAAACAACAAAAAAAAGAAGAGCAGTGAGCTTTATATGACAATTCCGCAAAATTAAGTTCTGACATACGAGTAAATCAAGAAAAGAAGCTAGAAAAATTGGTCAACCGACAATGCCTTTGTTTCGTTCAAACAGTCTCCAGATCTAAACATTATTTTTATGGATAAAAGAAAAATTGTAAACGATCAATAATAATATATTTTTATTAAATATTATTATGTAAATATTATTTTTTTATAGATATTAATAGTATATCTAAATCTGTATATTAGTGTGATCACTGTAATATCCTAATGAAACAAACGTTATAGAAGATTCCTTGTTCTAGTAAAATTGAGTAACATAATCTTCATATGCTAAATAATCTTCACATTCGGTTCCAGCACTCTAAGTTACTTGTTGGAGTTCCGATTCTTTTGCACATTTTCGCATTAAATTCTTATTCCGGTTGCCAAAAGAATAAAGCTAGTCACCCCAATTAAGTTCAAACAATTGTGCACAGAAATACTAAACAACAGAGTTAATTCTTTGCTCTGTGCTGAACGCATAGTTTACTCTTCAATATGTCCTTTTGTGGATTTTGTCTCCGAAGAATGAAAGGTCCATCTGAGACAACAGGTCTATTTTTTTCCTACTTTATCTACCTCTTTCATTTCCGTCTTCCTTTTTTATAACTCATTTTATTTGCTTCAACTAATGATCGAACTCAGAATCTTTTAGTGCTGGACTAACTCTAATATCAATAAATTATAAATTCATTAGTTTTCATTTTCATTATTTTCTGAACTCATGCATTAGTTTGGAGTTATGAGATAACTTTGATAGTGCAGATCAGAGAACTGCTCAAACGAGGGGGGATGAAGTCTTGGGGGATGAAGGATGCTGTTGGAAATGGTATATCATATGATCTCATTTATCTTTGAATTTGTTCTCGAATTACTTCTCGAAGAACCTAATGGTTGCTAATACGAGATTCGAGAGGATAAAATTTGTCTGAGGTTTAGTGTCGCCTAACGAATTAGGATTGTAAAACGTGCCAATCGAATGACCATAGCAAATAATGAACAAACAGAAAATTGAATTGAAATTAAATCTAAGAGAGAATTCGTGAGTTTACACTTGACTAAAAAAGAATCAATCAAGACCATGGTCAATGCAAACAAGACAAACTCAAGTCTTTGCACTACAAAGAGAACTACTATACTACTTGAAAGAAACTTGCTGAATGAAAACCAAGATAATAACGAGTGTTGATGTATGTCCCTTTTTGTCCTGCAGCAATCCCCCTTTTATACTTGATTTCTCCCTGTCTAGGTAGCCACAATTCTTCCCACCTCTTCCATCTCCGAGAACCCCCGCGTTCTTCCTCTAGTTGTGTAGCCCAAAAATCTCTCCAGGGTGATCGTGTGCTCCGAAAATCACTCCACATTCCCTCGTGTGTCTTTGTGAAGGGGTGCTTCAAACTTCTCGACTGAGCCCGATCCTGCTTCCTTCCGAGCAGATCATCCTCGAGGTCCTTTCCTTTCAATTCCATGGCTTCTCGACGAACAAAAACATGTTCTTCAAGTTTTTCCACGTGTCGTCTGCTTTTCTGCCATTAACCTTTGCTCATGTCAGTTCTGATGATGCTTCTGACGTTTAGAGTACCCCTCGTTTATCGAAACGACGACCCAACCTGCAAATGCCATGCGTATTTATCATTGCTTTCATTTAATGCGAGTAATAGAATCACAACTTAATAAATGTATCATAACATAATCTATTATCAAGTGCATATCAACAAAGTTTTTGATCACATATTCTGAAAATATAATGGGATATTTCAACAGGTAAATTTAATAGGGTGTCAAACCCACCAAAATAATATTAACATGTTTAGAAAAGATTTGTGTAAAGCAGTGAACATGGTTGATCCACAGATATTGGTAAAGTTTATTTACTTGTCAAAAACAAGAAAACATAATAAATAGTATAAGCAAGGAATGTAGTGAACGAAGATTAAATATCCACACAGACAAAAACGGTAAATTAAAGGCAAGAGAATTGAAATGCAATAAATAGAAATCAATAGGAATAAATGCCTAGCCAATGTATTTCATCCGTTCAATCCTTTTAGTTGATCACAGAAACAAAAGATAAATATCAAGCATTCGAATAGACATAGTTATAGTTAATGTTGACACACTCAATTAACCAATCTCTTCTTACTTAATCAATAGCCTCGAGACGCCCTGCAGACTATTTTTCTAATCACCAGACAACCCCGGGACGCCCTACAAGGTTTAATCAATGGCAGTAGTAATAATCAAAGAGACCCCTATCCTAACCAGTGAAGTCAAAAATGCCGTAAATCATTTAAATAAGGTTATTCAGTCCCACAACAATGAATAATGCCCAAACCACATACATCCACATTGTTCTTTACCTAGATTAGGACTAATGTAACGCACTATCAATCCTAAATAAGAATATATTATCTCAATCAATCAATCAACGAGCACTTATCAATCAATCAACATAAATAATAATAAAAGAACTAAGCCACAAAAACTGAATAAATAATCAAAATACTCAATAACATATAAAAATATAAGTCTCACAACATATTATGATCAAATCTTGAAAATATATCGAATAGAGAATTGTTTAGCTACTCATGTGAAGAATAAACATGCAAAATATGGAAGGATAAAGTTGAGGGGCGTGCTGCCCCCTTAATGTAATCAAAATCCTCCAAATAATGAGTTTAAGAAAGTATTTATATGTGTTATCCCTCAAAACATAATCCTAATGTAAATAATATTGATAAAATAATAATAATAATCCTAATGTATTGTTTCAACAGTAAAAATAGGTCAGCATCCTTCATACACGTCCATGAGGCTAAAAAATCGAGGCCCAACAGTGAAAACACGTGGCCCAATATAGAACCAGTCAACTGAGTCAGCGCATCGCTACAACATGATCATGCCAAAGTGCATTCCAAGCTAAAATGTGCCCAAAATCGCTCCAAATCCACGCTTTTCACCAATGTTACACCTAAAACACCAAAAAAGCCAAAAAACATAAAAAGACACGAATAACAACAGTTTACGATGCAAAACAAACATAAAATGCAACATTAAATATGCCTAAAATGCAACCTATCAAATATCCCCACACTTAAACAATGCTTGTTCTCAAGCATTCTATAATTTAAAACCACTAAGAAACTTAAAATGCAATCATCCTTGTTACCCCCACATAGTGCAACACCCAAATCGATATGCATCGAATATTCAAAAGAAAACATAACCATCGCTAGAACAACTGACAATCATCTAAAATGAGGTTGTCTCCACGCTAGTAATGCCCCTGAAAATATGGGATAGCCAAATTCACACCTTCACAAGTTTCACTCTATCTCTCAAGTGTTTAGGTGAAGAAACTACGCGCTCACTCATAGCAAAACTTTCCAAGGTTTGACATAAAGTCAAATCGTAACCATTAATAATTCCAACCAAAACACCAATCAAAATTCCACCCTTGTGCCTTCAATCTTACCCTTTCAATGATAAAATTAAGGATTTGTATTCTCAACATCCCCTAAGTCGAAGGTAGACCGAGGTATGAGTCGCCATTAACTTGTTCAGCACATCCCAGTTTTTGTAGAATTAACTGCTTACAATCCTAAGAAATAGTGGAGGAGAAAATGGCGCTGAACTTGTCAAAATTAATCCTTAAACCTACTGCCTTTTCAAATTGTTGGAAAATTCTCATCCATTCATCTATCTCAGTTTCTAATTTGATTGGTGATTGTTGTTATGGAGGCAATTTTACAAATTTGTTTGTTTAAATTTGTTATGTAAGTTTGTTATTGTTTTGTTGCAAATAATCTGTTGTTTTGTTGCAAATAATCTATTGATGGAGTGAGAGAAAAGGAGAGACAAACGATGAAGGAAGAAGAAGAAGAAGAAGAAGAAGAGAGATAAAAATAAGAGGGATAAAATTGTCATACAAATTTTATTTAATGTAGTCTAATGAGACTCATCATTATTTTTTTAAAAGAATACTAATAGATCACTAACGGAGATATTAAAGTATAATCGGTTTTAAAGTTTAAGGATGTGTCTGCCAGAATCTATGAGAACTGACCTACTAATTATGATATATTTGAGGGACTCAAAAATTTATTTTTTTAATAAATCGATAAAATGTCATTTAAAAAAAATGAACAGAAAATTAAAGTATGAGTTTTATATTCTAATATTAACCTAAAATATATACTAAATTAGAAAAGAGAAGAGAAGAGCCAAGCCAATAACGCAAATATGACATTTTATTGGTACCTAATATAATTAAGATCTCATATGTGGTTACAAAGTTACTAAAAAGAAATTAAAATGGGAAGTCAAAGTAAAACTTCATCATTTTTTTAATTACACGAAGCACAAAAAACATAAATGCAAGTAATTTGTTAAATTTTGATGGGAAGCAAGCAGCACTGGAAGAATACTATATTTGTCACTCTGAACAACAACAACGACAACAACAATAGATTTTTTTTTACTGGAAAGGTTGTCAACTTCCATTAAAAAGACTCCTCCTGGAGCCAAGTCAATACAAGATCAGATGGGTTAACAAAACAGTCATAAGCACCAGAAGAATTTAAGAACAATTTAGCCCAGAAATCTGCTACTCAATTAGCTTGTCTCGGAATCCATTCGATGCTACAAAACACAAATTGAACCTGCCGATCCTTAATTTCCTGGATTAGGCTTGAAATCTCCCAGTGGCCTCCTTGACCATGTTCACCAAGGTCTTGCAACACAACTCTATTGTCTGTTTCAATAATTATCCTCTTCCAATTCCATTGAGCTGCTAACAACAACCCTTTTCTAATCGCCTCTGCCTCAGCTGCTAAAACGCTGCCCATTCTTTGTCTTATTCCTATGCTATGCAAAAGTTTACCTGAGTGGTCTCTCGCAGCTGCCACAATGCCAGCAGTTTCTTTGTCTTTACAAAAAGCTGCATCACAATTTATCTTAATGATGTTAGGAGGAGGTTTAAACCATTTGGAGTCTTGAACAACTTGCCTTGGAAGTTGTTGGTCACTATCCTCCCATATTGTCACTTGTCAGCAAGCAATCCTGTATATTATCCGTAATCCTCATTAAAGTTCTCTCTGGGTCCGGGTCAATTTCATAGAAAACCTTCTCATTTCGTGATTTCCACAAATAAAAACACACTATGAGACATTGTTCCATAATATAATCTCCATGCCCAGCAGTAGCCTTTCTCAGGAAATTCCACCAGTCCTTAAAGGAGCTAAAACCTGTTGAGTTCACAGTTAATGACAGAGGACTTCCAAGCCAAACTGGTCTAGTATGTGAACACTCCACCAAAATGTGCACTACTGATTCCTTTGCATTCTGACATATAGGTAGATGTTGTCTTCCGTAAGGCCTATCTTGAACAAGTTCTCTTTTGTAGCCACTGCATCTAGCAACACTCTCCAAACAAAGTGCTTCAATATATGGGGGACCTTAGGTTTCCACACCTGTTTCCAAAGATCTGGCTCAGGGTCCATTACCTGAACTCGATTAGCCCCTCTCCTGTCCTGTTCGACTTTTTGCTTTAACAAATAATAGCAAGACCTTACTGAAAAAATCCTCTTATCAAAGTTCCAAACAAGTTCATCCCTTTTCGTCTTAGCTAAGGAAATTTTTTCAATTTCTTCCACCTCACCCTTTGTGAAATATTCATTAAGTTTGCTGAAATTCTATGAGGGAACCTCCCTATTTACCAAGTCTGCCACCAAGCTACAAGTCACGTCTGAAGGCGTGGCGGAAAAATTCTGAAGCTAGGGAGCGTTGGTACCCAAGGTGAATTCCAGATCGAGGTATTTCTGCCATTCCCTATGTTCCATCTCAATCCTAATTTTAGTGCTTCCCGCCGCCAAATGGTGTGGATGGATAGCTAAGTGTATTTCTATGGTTTCTTTTGATGTCATTTTCAATGGTAATCCTATTGCCAAAGTGTATCCTAAACGGGGATTAAGGCAGGGTGATCCCTTATCCCCATATTTGTTTCTTTTTGTTTCTGAGGCTTTGTCCAGGTTGGTGGATTTGAGGAAGCAGCAAGCGCTTATACATGGTTTCAAGATAAATGCAAGAACCCCAACGATAACGCACTTGCTTTTTGATGATGATACTTTTACAACAATCAAATCCAGAAATGAACAAATTAAACCAGAAACCAATCTCTCTCTTTCCCCACAAACCAAACCAAACTCAGAATCGTCTCTCTTTCCCCGTCTCTCTCCCCTCGTTTCTGTTCTTTCAAAAGATCTCAACCATTTCAACCACTTCAACATCAGCAACAACCACCCATTTCAACCATTTCAGGCCAATAGTAGATAATGCAATATAACATCAATCAACAAAAAAACAGAACAATTATCAGATTCGGCTTCAGAAGTCATCTTTTTCAGATTCAGAAGAACAGAACAATTATCAGCAAAAAAAATAATCAAACAACCACAAACTTATCTCCTCTAACCAAAACACAATCCTAAAAATATATCCGAATATTTTATTTTGTTTACTTAAAGAAAAATACCCACCAAAAATACAAACATAGGATTTTCCACGAACTTCCTCAACCCAGTTTGCAAATCCGTCATCGGTTTATACCCAAACTCCCTCATTGCATAACTAATATTAGCAAGCGTAAACGGAACGTCGCCGTTTCCTGGCATATCCACAATTTTCTTCTTCGCTTTCATCTTCAAATGCTTCTAAAGTTTTTCAGTTGAGGAATGGAGTCGACGACGGCGTCTTTCAGATCCTTCATGTATGGCGTTGGATCTGTGGGTGTGGAAAGGTTTAGGGTGAGTTCAAATAGTTCAGAGAGATGGCGTTGGATCTCGACGGGACCTGATGAGTTCACAATCTCGGCTAAGAATGAGAACGACGACCACTTCCACCACCCACCTGAAACCGAATCCACCATCCAAGATCTGAAGTTTTGGTGGGTTAGGGTGGTGTCCTTGTGTTGTGTTATTTAATTTGTATATATCTCAACGTTAATTTTCTATCATTGTGTTTATTTACAATATCTTGTCTAATTTATTATCTTTTGCTTTCAATTCAATGAATTTGGGATTTTGATGAATTTTAGATAGTTTTTAAAATGAAATACACGAGATATGTGGAAATGACATCAAGGGGTGGACTCCAATAAATAATCATGTCCAGTTTTAACTTACAGAAGGTAGAGCCTAAAAATCCGAATTTGATATTTGAATACTAGAGTTTTAAGGGAACAGAAAGGCCCATTCAGTTGAAATTTTGAAATTTTTAAGTTGGTTACTTGCTACGTGTTTTTGATAGAAAAGGATTACCAAAATGATTATTACATCTTTATGAGAGATATATATTAGACAGACTTGAATTAATATTCTCTCTCCCCTTTTATTTTGGCAGCCAAGAACAGTCATTGGTTGGATATTTTTCTCAAATCGCCTTTTTATGGTTAATTTCTTTTCTCTTGGTTGGAGATAACATTGAATCATTAGAATAAAGTTGTTAGATTTTTTGTTCTTATTCTCCTCTTTTGATTCATTCAAGTATTGAATACTTCTTTGATGTAATTTTATGATTGTTCTAGTTGATTGCTAAGGTAACAAATTAGTGTATTGATTGTTACAGTTTACTCCTAAGTTGAATGTAACATCTGTAATTGTGTAGTTTATTTTACTATAGTGGCAACTAGGAATTACTGTTACTACGTTAGAGTTGTAATTCTTAGAAGAATCATTCAACTAGATTAAATACAACGTCCTACGTATATTGTCCTACTTTGTTGTCTTTCTAGTTCGTACTACTATTGGTTGATTAACTTTGATATCATATCCAGGTTGTTAGTCAATAAGTACTAGGTAGAATACATGTTTCTGGTTAATTAATCATAAGGAAATACAAGTAATTTAGTTATCGCAACGGATATTTGAATGGTTAATTGCATATTTTTCGTGCCGATGAACAATTGAAATTCCAATGACGATGGTTACCGGAGACCAAGGTTTTCTTTCATTGATTTTATTACTGTGATTTTTGTTGATTTCTGTTCAAAAATTATTTCTTTGAACAAGTGTTTTCATTCAATATCAAAATCCCCAATTTTTTTATTGTTTTTGTTCAGGTACATTACTTGTTGGACCAAGGGTGGTCAATATTGAGGTTTCTCTAAAGTTTTGATTATGAACAAACTGCAGAATTTGATCTGAAGAAGATTCATGTACGTTAATCCAAAGTCACGTACGTGTGTAAATGTCACGTACGTCAGTGAAGCCTCAAGTATGTGAGTTCGATCGTGAGCTGAAACAGAAGCTACTGAAAGTTAAAAGAAGTGATCACACATACGTTAGAAAATGTTCACATACGTCAGACAATAACACGTACGTGAGAGGTATCCAAAGTACGTGAAATATAATCAGAATTAAAGCGGAAAAATTGAAGTCTTGAATCAGCTGAAGGCATGAAG
>CAODLS012958041.1:0-11430 GCA_948243855.1 Flueggea neowawraea
GTTTTTAGTGGCTACCCAGAACGGAAATTTAGTTTCTTATGACCCAGAGAGCCAACAGACAAACGATCTTGGAATACAAGGGATTAGAGATGCGTTTTATGCTCAGAATTACACAGAGAGTCTTTTATTGCTTGATGGAAAGAGTCATGCGGCTTCATATGGAGGTGCTGAGGAGGGAATGCAAAAGGGAAGCAGAAAGTATGATAATTAAATTCGTTATATATTTTGCCTAAAAGTTTAGTAATTCAGTATTGCATGATTGTTCTGTTTGTTGCCTCTATTGGTTGCCTATGATGTTGCACACAACCTAAGAAAGCTGTCTCTGTTGGATTCAGAATTCTTGAGCAATGATTTGTGTGAAAACGAGGCTGCAAACAATAGAAACGACAATACTTTGGGTGAAACTTTCTGAATAAATTTTGAATGATAATACTGTGATCATGATTAAAAGAACAAAAGCATTTTTTGTTTATATGCCTGCTTACATGATATTAATATTTCTTTTGAGTGAATATGTTGATTCGTAATCATGAAGGCTGTGCCTGTGTGGGTCATTATAGTGTTATCATTCTTTTTTTTTAATGGTAAAATCATTTTTTAAATGTATTTTGCTAATTGGAAAAAATTGGAGTTACCCATCTTTGCATGATGATGGTTTTTTTTGTGATGATAAATACAAATTAGTTTAACTTTAACCTTATTTTCCAAAGTTTTTTTGTGGTAATTTGTAGTTCCTTTTTTTCTTCTGGTGATTATGACACTTGTTTCTTGAAATGTTGCTGCAGGTTGGCATCCACTGTCTCTGGATTTCAAAAGGAGAGTGCGTCTATTTTGGTCTCAGAGGCTGGCAATGCAGAACCAGAAACTCGCCCTGCAAGAGTAACTTTGAAAGTAACATATGTTAGTTTTGAGTTCCGAATATTACATATGATTTCACGCTTTGATGTTTGATGAATATTCCATATAATTTCATGTTTAATGTTTGGTTTGGGGTTCATTATATTCTTAGAAATCTTTTGCTCTTTTTTCATTGGATGATGATACTTGAGATTCATGGTGCACTTGTTTGATTCTAGTTAATGTGGTTTGCTCCAGCCCAATGATTATTAAGGGCTGTTAGGTGCCATTATGCCTGCAGTTACGGAAATTTTTTGGAGCATTTTGTTTTTAACAGCTGTGGTAAATAACAAATTTATGACAGATATGGTGTTATGAACCCACTTGGTGGAACTTGCCCTTAAAAACCAGCTTGTAAGGAGAGATTGTGTAATGAATTTTGAGTCACTAACAAATCCCATATTTGGTTGATGTGGGATCACAAACACCAACATTTTCCCATATTTGCTACTGCGATAGTTTTACCTGAAGATAATCTTCTTGTTGTATGAGATTAGTGATTTTACTGCACTTATTGTGGTGTTTACCTTCTGATGGAAGCCACTATAGTGCTTTGATTTTGGCACCTGTTATGGTGTTTTATGTTTTGGTGCAAATCACTTGCTGTGGTGATTTGTTTTTGCTGCTACTGAACCTGAGATGGACCTGCTGTGATTGGTGTGATTGGTCTACAAATTGGGAAGAAATTCAACTATGATATTATGATATTACTTGATGCATTGCAATTACCCAGAGGCAAGTCATATGGCTGTTCTTGTTCGTGGATTTTGGTGGATATTGTTGTTGTTTTGTTGGTTACGTTCCATATGTTGTAGACTGTCTCAGCTCATATAATTGGTTGCTATTGGTGAATGAATAGCGTTGACCGGTTCACTAAGAATTGGAGTATTTAGACCTGCTCTTTCAAGTTCTTGATTTACTTGTTTGGAAGTTCTCAAATTCTGTGCATGCTTGGTGTAGCACCAGGAGTAAATATGGGTCACAGCGAGAAGTATTTCCCTATACTTATAATTTTGTTCTCTTGATATTGGCCAAAGTGTCTGACAAACAACACATTTTAGTACATTCTATGGATCTTCACTTTGACATACTAGATATAGGTTATAATTTCAATCTAAACTTAGATAAATCCGGCTCCATCATCAAATGAATAATTTGGATCCTTTATTTTGTTGATTCAATATCATGTTTGGTTATATTGGAAACTGATGATGAATTTGTGATTTTAAATTATTTTATGTTTTATAATCAATGGTTCAATCTGATTTAAGTTTGGATTTTTGCAGGGATACTCACAAGCGTGTTGTAGGTGCGTAGCAATTGACCAAATTCAAGTGCTTACGCGAGAACCACTAATAACTGCATAGGTATCAGCACAAAATGAGTAAATAGTATCTGCTTGATGCCTGCTGTAGTACATTCTATGGTTTGTCACTTAAACATATGAGATATAGGTTTTATATTGCCAATCTAAAGTTAGATAAGTCCTACAACATATTGAAAATTCGGCTCTATCATTGAATGTGTAATTCCAATCCTTTAATTGCTCAATTCACAATCATGTTTGGTTATATTGGAAATTGAATGATGAATTTGTGACTTGTAAACTATGTGTCATATGTTTTAGAGTCAATCGTTCATTCTGATTTAATTCTGAATTTCTGGTTTTGCAGGGATTATCACAAGTCTGTCATAGTTGCGTACCAAGAAGCAAGTCCTCGTTCTTCTGCGATACCGGCAACTATCTATCTCTGTAGGTCTCAGCACAAAATTCGTTATTAGGGTCTAGTTGGTTTCAGCTTTTTCTTGTAGTTGAAAGAAATGCATGTGAATATGAGTCTATAGATTCACAACCTGGTGTGGTTTGGGATTTAAGTACCGTTATAACAGATTTTTACGAGGTTTAATGAAAGCTCGACGCATAGTAAAAAAAAAAAGGCTCTTTTGGTTTCCTTGTAAAGCGCCAAAATCATAAGCAACGAACGCATATGCAGATCAAAACGCCTGCTCAAATGACAAGTTCTTCAAATGTTTGTTCTCCTTATCAACTCACATAGTCCCTAGAAAGTATAGGGATCGTTTTTTTTATTTTAACGGAGCCTAGGGACGAATAGTGGAGTTTAGATATTTAGGAATCGACATGCAGGTTAAGCAATAGCTGAAGGATGAACTGGTTAATTACCCTTTCTTTTGGTATGATTATGGAAATTCTCCAGAAATTAATTACTGGAAAGTATGTTAACTGGGAAACTAAATATTTGAAAAGTCTGATTTTTATGTGTTTGGTATGAAAATATATTTTTTGGGTGATGTGATTGTAATGTTAAAAACCATAATGTCCTTAAAAAATACAATAATATTATAATTAATCCAAAAAATTAATGTAGTTGTAGAGGATTTTAGAAGGGCTACGACCGTGGCATGAGGATACCATGACCGTGGCTGTTGTCTGTGGCTTGGCCACGGTCTGTACTCAGTTTGGCTGCTGTCTCAGCCATGATCGTAGCGAGGGTGAAAAGAAACAAAACGACACCAAAAAGAGAAGTTGTGTGCTTAATGGAAACCAAACATAGCAAGGGAACTCACTTCTCCTTTCAAAGTTCCTCCATATCAAGCATAGCCTAAAAAGTCCAATTGAGCCTAAGTTCAATAAATGAGGCCCTTTTTTGTCATGTTGATTTGGCTTCTTTTTTTGTTTTTGGTCAAGCATGTTGATTTGGCCTTCAGTTACCAAACTTGGCATTTAAATCATTTGTGGTTTTGGCTCCCACAACTCGGCGCCTAAAAATTTTTCTTAGTACCCGGGCAAGTTTTACTCATAATCCTCAAAGTTCTCACTTTGTCATTTAAACAAATCTAGAATCCAATGTATTGCACAATTCAGTTCCCTCCAACAATAACAAATTCACAATTCGTTAAGTCAAAGAAACAAAAAACCATTTCGAACTCACAACATTTGTTTTAATCTGTTCTTCCCTCCAAAGTGAACCCAACAGTCCATTACTACAAATACTCTCTCTTCCTCTCCAACACATCTGCAAAATTTTCTGTCACTCTCTCAACATCATTGCTTGCTATCAAAATAGAGGCCAAGATTATGAGTTGCTGTGACAAAGAGAATGTCTCTCCTTTCTCCACAACAAATCAAGCCATCCCAATTCTTGAAAAAGTGTCATCTTCTTCCAAGAAAACTTTCAGAAGGTATAGGCGGCCTCTTGACGACATCACCCACCTCTTCAAGAATTGTGCTCAGTTGAGCTCAACCCAACAGAGTGATTCTTCATTGCTGTCTTTGCCTGTTGTATCAAATTCTAGGAAGAGAAAATCACCTGAAGACTAGAGTGATGCTCTTGAAGATTCAGTTGCCTCCAACTCACTCAGGATTGGTTTTAGATAGATTTACATTCTTTATTCTATATACAACATCCTTATCATATACAGTCCTGAATGTTACAAATTTACGGATTTAGTGGAAATTCATAGAATGTTTTCTTTTAAATCTTCAATTCAGGAATACTTATTTGCAAATTGTGTTATTCATCGATTTTCTGGGGGAAAAAAACAATTTTAACCATTGTCCTTGGATGGCTTTTCATAATAAAGCTTACTAATTCTCAAATTAAATTGCAAGCGTTTCCTTTTTCTTTGAGCGACAGAGCTAAGGAATGGTTGGTTGTTTTTTTTTTTTTATTTTACGATAAATGTCGTACCCAAAGAGATCTTTTTAAAAGAAAGCAAATGGATGATTGAGATGCTTAACAATATTTTTGGAGAACAGTCCCTCAAATATGCCTAGGTTATAAACAATAGTCTTCTTGTTTAAAAACTCAAAGGTTAATCTCTATTGTTGAATTCATATTAACACCGCCGAAAACGAGTAAACAAGGGCATTTTAGTACCCAATGTATCTCATAACTTCTACAAGTGCTACACTTCAATAACGAAAAAACCTAATCCTGAGTACTAATTAGTAATTACTGGAATTTTAGAACAAGTGTGTTTTCATGGGTTTAGGGCAAATCTTAATTTCACGTATCTTCATGTAACATAAAAACGGCTAAAGAACAAAGAAGGAAAATGGCAAATTTTCTTGATACATTCAGCATCTCATACGAACAATGAAATAAGAGCAAATACTCATGTAAAATGAGACAGAAAGGAACAAGAGCGCAAATGATACACAACCTCACAGCAAATTTACAGAGATCTCCGACATTGCGATACCGCAACAGTGTGGTTTGGATCGAAAGAAGACGAGAAAAGGGGAAAAAAAAAAAGAAAAAGAATACAAGTATATTCGTTGAATTTAAGGATGCTCATGTCTCTGGAAAACTTCCAAAGAAATCAAAATGAAGCCTCGCCGGAGTTATACTTGATGGCCAGGGAACCTACCAATAAGTCGGCACTGCTCCGGAAGTAAATAATAGATTACTTGCCCGTTGAGCTGGAACAATTCACCATCAATGCCGCAACCATTATGAGTGTGCTTTCCGGCCTTTATCTTTACAGACTTTACCTGCAGAAACTTGAGTTAAAAGGTGCCAATGCTAATATAATCACTTTCTGAAATTATGCAATCCACGTCTCACTACCCTTTTAGGTTCAGAACAAATTCAGATAAGAACGGCTCAGACAGCTCCTCAATAGGGTGTTAACATGCTCCAGTAAGTTATCTTATCGAACTCAGCCAAGTTATCTTATCGAACTTGGCCAAGTTGATTTAGTAGCTTGGTTCTGCTCTTTTTCAAATTTAGTTGACTCAAATCAGTTCAGTTAGTATTTAGATACGGATTTAATTTTCTGTCCAGAAAATGACAAGCATAGGAACCAAAACAGAACAAATGCAAGAATAAAAAGCCAAACTAACATACAAGTCCAGTCCAAAAAAACCAAACCAAACCAAACATCAGTCTTGTTATTTCCTTCAAGTAGTCTGGTTCACTCAAAAATGCAGTTTGATTTTGACCAAGCCAACTGATTAAAAATCCATACTCTTACCATCCATCGACTAGAAAAATGGAAAGCACAGTAAGACTGTCAAAGTCCAAAAGAAGATAAGACAAACCCTCTTCAAAACATGGTAAAGAGAGAAATAGTTATAAATTTCTTCATGGTCATGTCATGTTGGACATTGTGTTCAAAATGTGGACTAGGCATACAGTTAAAATGAGTCTTTCCTTTACTGAGTACAAAAACTAAATTAGGATATATTCACATACCTTGATGTATTCAACATATGGCAGTGAAAGGTGTCGGCCCATCTGCATCAGCAAGAAAAATATCGCAAGCCTTAGTCTCCCACTTCCATGGACTAAGATCAGGTCAATTGTGCTGTCATCATGCCCAGCTTTTGGTGCAACCACCTGAGAACTTTGGACAGTTCTGCAAGCATGGTTGCAAACCAGAATGCCTAAAAACTGTCCTTTTCTAAATTCCCATTGATCATCAAATCTGGGCACTACTTCCCTTTTCATTCCTGTCTCTATGTCGTCAGAGGGCCCTGGCAATTCAATAGGATTTTCCACCTCCCAATTAGGTTCACTATCCCATTTTGGTTTGGAATCCCATATTGGACCTGGATCAGATAATGTTGAGGATATATCCTCTCTATCATTTGTCGCAGTATTTCCCAAAGAACACCGAGAGGAATCATGTGTAGTAGTCAATCCAGCCCATCCTCTATCTGTCCTGGACTTTGATCTTGTCCTTGGCCAGTTTGGAGTAGTTGACAGAGGTAGCTGTGGATGAATAACTTCTGGCTCTGCTGTTACATTGCTTCTTCCAAATGATTGACGTTTTGCCTTTGGATCTAGGCCACGCACAATTTCAGATGTTTCATTACTAGCATGAGTACTACTGCAAGTTGTATCCACATCCCCTCCGGACATTCTACTAGGGGTCATTATTGAATCAATGCTTGATAAACTGGAGGCTCTAGGAATTCCATCTGTGTTCGATCTTTTCATGACATCAGTATATAGGTCTGACATGTCAACTACTTCACGATCAGCTGATGTTTTCCCTTCTTGATCCTCCTTTGATGCTGGAAGATACTCCACTTCATAATTGTACTTAGGTAAGCATAAGAACTTTAAAAATCCAGCAACAAAGTAGCGGAGTGGACCAAAGCGCTTTTGATATTTCTCAGAAAGTTCCAAAACTTAACACAGGAAACAAAAACAGATCAGTATTATATACAAACTTTGTAGGTCAGGACATGTCTAAAGTTTAAAAATGATAGAAGGAATAAAAGATCAATCTTTAGCACCAAATAAACAAGGAGTTCCACAAAGAGTCTGGCACAAGGTTCTCCAGTCTTGGTGAGAAATCAATATGATGGTGCAAAACTCAAGTTGCAGGCATGCGCACGTACTCCATATACATGAAACACATTAAACTAGATAATTTAATTACCTCAAACAATTGCAAGCACTTACGAACACTCAAACAAAATGCAAAAAGAAAAAAAAAGGAGCTAAAGGACTGATAAGCTCAAATTGTCTAATTTTATCAAATGTCAAGATAATGTCTTCTGTTTCTGCAAAAGTTGCTCATTGCGCAAGAGGGGAGAAGTGTAAGTCGAACCCATACCTCAAATCATAGGTGAGGGGACCTTTACTACTAGGCTACCCCCGCTCCTGAAAGATTAAGATCAATTGACTGTCGAATGCAAGAATCACAAGAAATATAAAATCAAACAATTTCTTACAACTTAAGAAAAGAATAACCAAACTTTTTTTTTTTCATTTAAGTTTGATAGAAAAACACTTCAGAAGAAAGATTCCAAAAAGAGAGTATCAACGTTAATCTTGAAATTACTTGTATATTTCTTTCTTTTATCATAAATATGTTCGCTATGCTTTGTATGAACATATTGAGAAATTGTTAAAGAACGTAATTCAAGCACATTCCTCTCGTAATCAAACAATTGTATCCATCGAAATGACAAAAGAAAAAAAAAAAAGAAAGAACATAGATCTGTGTAGTTTTATACTGGAAACAATGTGGCTCCATTTGTTTGCCGGAAAATAGCTTCACCTAGCAAAATATTCTGTAGATGGAAGTTCAAGGGAAATGAAACATTTGAAAGTTTTCTTCAGCATACTGAAAAAAATTGACTGTTAATCGTTCCCAATGCTTTCTGGAGGTAAAATCAAAGTTATAATAGTTGGCCAGAATCTAAGTTGCTGCCTTTGGCAGATATCAGAGTCAATTTGCCAAGTTCATTATTTTTGTCGTCATGCAAATTCAGGAAAAAAATTTCCCCTTTTTTTGAAAAGAAGAAGACATTTTTCTTACTTTTGGTTCCTTTTAGCTCTTTGAAAGAAGGTTATTTTCCATTGAATTTTGTCCAGTCCTTCCAACAAAAAAATGGAGAAAATATTCAACGGAATAATATGTTCTGACAAACAGATGGAGCCAAAATCTCAAAAGATGGTCAAAGAGATAACTATATTCCCCAAACTCTCCCAATGATTAAAACCAAGAAATGTGAACTTACCATCACTAACAAAACCATAATATGAGACCGTCATCCCAAAGTGAGCAACACCAGTTTGAATCCATTCAACAGCAAAGACATCTGTAGCAGTAAGACCCCCCTGAAACCAATTAAATTGAAATGCATCAGACCACAATCAACTGGAATTTTGATTTTCAGCAAATATAACATTTCAAAAAAAAAAGTACAGCTTGTAATTTTGCTAAGAGAAATGATAAGCGTGTGGAGTCTGGACGCATGCTCAAACACACAAATAAAGGTTTATATACAATACGTCACAAGGTAATATTGGCTGATGAACAACTTGGAAATTTCCTAGAATTTGAAGATTTCCTCAAGTCTGTGCTACTTTGCTCGAAGATAAGAATAATTACCACACATGGATAGGAATAATAAATGCCAGGCCTAATATTACCAAAACATTTTGGTGATAACATTATGCATACTTGAATGTGCTTTGGTATATTCCTAGAAGCACATAATAAAGGAGTTAGATTACACTAATGCAATTGAATATCATAGTATAAACCACTAAACAAACAAAAATGATTTGACAGCCCTAACTTAAACACTTGAAAGTTAAAGTGGATTCATCATATTAGCGGTGGTACATCATTTAAATCTTAGTAAGCCATTGGCTGACATCAAATAACAAATTTACTAATGAATAATGAGTAAACATGAAATAGAAGAACAATACAGAAAAATATCCAAACAAAAATTTTAAAAAATGGAGTTCTTTGTTGTCATATCACCAAAAATCACATTGTCTTGTGGTCACCAAATTCACTTGGAAATAATATTATAAATTGGATGTAAATCGACACATAAAAGAATCGTGAAATTGTGGCTGAATAATCTGACATTTCAACAATATGCATAAAAAAGAAACTTTACCTTCACAATAGCTATGGCGGCAGAAACTGGATCCCTTACACCAAGAACAGTCCAAACTAGTGAATTATCTGAGCCAGCAGGTATAATTCCAATTGGTATTGAAATTCCTTCCTTCTGATTTTCTCTGCTAAGCAAGCCATTTAGAACCTGAACAACACCAAACATCATCATTGCACTCAACATAATAAAACAGAAACACAAGGACAGTAGAGCATAAAATCAATTTCACGGGCAATGCCTATAACATGCTGACAAAAAAGAGTAGCAATGAAAGAGACCAGAGCAATTTTCTGCATGATTTTGAAGAACAAAATATTATGCAAATTGAAATTGGAAAGTTATGTATGCTAAAAACCTTTCTCATTGAAATGTGAAGACAGAAACTGCAGTCAAGATGCGTTTTTCTCTTTTTTTTTTTAAGAACTCAATTACAGTACACAATATACCCAGTGAACCAACTAGAAGCAATTTAACTGAAACAATGTCCAGAGACCAAGATTTTTGAAACCTCCATGCACATGGAAGGAAAGGGGACACCATGGTAGAGGATAACAGAAAGGGGTGCAACAATGGTCTTATGTAGTGGTCCATGATTGATAGGCATCTCACCATACAGAAACATATGAAACGTTAGATGAAAAAACATTAAGTGATCACTTGCTAACAGTCATCTCGAAATCCTCAAAGGCCACTAGATGAAACATTGGTATTAACTTTGATGTTAAAATGCAAAATATACAACTGGCATCGACACTACACCGAAAAAACAGAAATGGAATGGAAGCAGAATACGGAAAAGTACACAGTCATGGGCTTAATTAGAGGTTCACGGTTGCATTAAAGTAATAGTACAGCGTCAAGCAACCAAGTAATAGGATATGATAAGCATGAAAAATTTCAAAAAATTCACTCACATTAATAATTATCTGACAGCCCACTATGCTATTACGAAAAGGCACTAGTTAAAACACTGAAAAGACATTAATCCCCTTTCACCATTTGTTTTCTTCAAATAGTTCTGGGGACAGAGAAGTATCCAAGGCTTCTGTAGTTCACTCACCATTTTTATTTTTTATTCATTGAAGCTCCATGAAGGCATGCAAATTATAATAAATAATAAAACCCAATCATACAAAACAAAATGCAGGGAAAGAAACAAACAAGACCAGAAGTTCCACAAAAGGCGTGAAATTCCTGACCTCATTGATAATTCCATCACCACCAACACATACAATCCCTGGAAGAACATAAAATAAATTGGTAAAATGTGAATACATTAGGGAAAACATGCACACACACACACAAAAAAAATCATTTAAAAATACCATCAGGGCATTTGCTGATGTCAACTGTAGAAGCAAGATTTTTTGCATGCCCTGCAGATGTTGTTTTGACTACCTCCAACTTGAACCCTGCCAGCTGTGATTGTTTACACTTCTTAGTATTTACAAGTGTACATTCAGAAGAAAAAACATTCACAATATTCAGCCAAGCTGCAGATTAGTGTCAGTAATTTCATCAAGATGATGTCATAGATTTTTTTTTTCAAGAAGATTGCATGTTTATAACAGAACCATTTATGTCTAAAATACGAGCTACTACTTCCTCAAGCAAATAAACAGCCTTTTTTTTTATAAAGGTTATAAACAACAATTTCACTTCAAATGTCACATGATACAGATTATAGACATCAAGGGGTTGAACAATCTGAAACCATAACCGATTATGGAGGATTCTGCTTTTGCAATAAACAAACAGATCATAAATGAGAATTTCACAAAGAACACATTCTTGACAAATATCTCTATATGGGAGCAACAATTCCAATTTCAACACAGTTGACATGCACAACTTGCCCAGAAATTGTACAGTCATGTTAATCCTGTAGGTGACCAACCTGTCAATGGTATATGCCTCTTGATTCTAAACAACAATTTCTTTATCAAGACTTTCAGGAAAACACAAACTGACCTTAAATATTGGTTCCACCACTTCATCGAAAACTTTACTTGAACGACCACGTCCAGAGCGTGGATTTAATATAACAAGTACTTTAGGTGGACTCTTGCACTTGAAGATCAACTCTGTAGGAGGGTCAACTGGAAGTAATTCTGAAGAAGACTGCTTCTTGGAAG
>CAODLS012958607.1:0-13029 GCA_948243855.1 Flueggea neowawraea
TTTTCTTTCTTTTTTTCAATTCCAACCAATTTCCACTTAATTTAATTACCCAATATACCTCAAAAATCATATTAACACCAAAAAATATTATTTCACATTTTTACCCAAATTTATTAAAAATAATTATCCAAAAATAATTACTCCAAATATACTTATCCCAAAATAATTATAAAAATTATCTGGGGTATTACACATAGGTTCACAACCAACCTTTCCTACACTCTCAAAGTGTTCGTAAAAACTGTTTACAAAATATTGAAGCTCTATGCTAGGAGTACATGTTGGCACAATGCTCTTAATCTTCTCTCTAACTTGATTTTGGTGTTTTGGGGTGATGGAATGATGAAAACATTTTAGCATTGAAAGCATATGATTATCCATGTTTTTCTGTCATTCCTTGATGTATTTATAGCTTTTCTAAGCCATTTGACGGTTGGTGTTGAGAAATTAGCCGTTGGAGACTGTCTCTGCCCGTTGCAGCTGTCTGTGTCACTCTCACGTACGTTACCACAATCTGATGTACGTTACTTGACTTTAACCCCAGCACACGTACGTTAACATTACTTGGCGTACGTTGATCGTAGTCACATCTCCAGATGACATACGTTGAATCTCCTCTGCGTACGTTGTGACTTCACTACGTACGTTGTGGATGTATGACGTAAGTTGTTAATGATCTAATAGCCTCTGTTCCTTATGAGCTCACGTCTACGTACGTTGTACACTTGTCACGTACGTTGCCCTTAAATGTGACGTACGTTATGACTCTATAACGTACGTTATGGATTCTTCGACGTACGTTGCACACGTATAACGTATGTTGATCAGCTTGCAGTGGCTTGATTCGCAATTCCGAGCTTTCCAACGTGTTTTGCTTCAACTCAAATGTTTTGTACATCTTCAAAACACAAAAGGAATTTAATGTTGATCACCCTTGATCCAACATTAGGCACCAAACTTGGCCACTTAGGCAAAAATACAACCCTCCAAGTTGGTAATAGCCACTTAGGCAACTAAATAAGCATTGGTATACCAAATGTTACGCTACCTCGTAGCTGAGTGTCCCATATCAGAATATTTTATCGAAAACATATTGAAATATTTATTTCAAATATTCAAATAAGCAACATGCAGAACATACAGATTATTTACCGAATTTACATCAAATGTTCAGACAAAACATTTATTACAGAAAATATTTCAAATTACTGAACGGAGTATTTATCCGAAAAATTATATTCAAATTTAGGCGAAATATTTATTACAAAATACATTTAATTTCAGAAACATAATACTTAGTGCATCAATTATACTTATTTCAGAACAAACTATTTGTTTTAGAAAATATTATTAAATCCAGACAGAATATTTGTTACAGAGAATATCTTAAAATTGAAAACGGAGTGTTTATTACATAAATTATAATAAATATCAGACCATAATTATCACTACCCAAAATCGGGTCGCGGCAGACATATAAGGTGAACCGTCCATGGAAGTCCGACACATTTCGCACAAGCCTCAGAGAACATAAACATCTACCCAAATTCATGCTATTATTCGGCTTATTAGCCATATTAATTCATTATACAAAGATAAGTTTTAGAAAAATAATATTCTGAATATTATTACATAAGTATAATAACAAAATACTAAATAAGTAATTTAAGTAAAGTCGTTAAACATTATTTATTAAATACAATCTATAACCCACTAATCGGTGTAGAGCAACTAACATAACAGAAACTCGGCCCGGACAATAGGACACTCACTAAGCACGGAAGAATCAAATGACTACTATCAAGATCACCTAAAAAGTGAAATAAAACAAAAACAAAAAAAGGGGTAAGAATCCCTAGTGAGTGGATAACACATTAGAGTGACTCAGACTCATCAAAAGGGATTTAAAAACAATTTAAAAATATCACATGCAGATATAAGTGTACATACGTATCCACGCCATATATATTAATAATATTTTCAAAAATTATTTAGAAATCATTTGCAAACAAGACATACAACAATTAGTCACCCATACTGACTAAATAAAGAAATTAAATTAAATATTTAATTTCTCAAATCCAAAATAGTCAAAATATTTTCTAAAATTCACATTTATTTTTCAGAATATCTTCAAAGAGGAAAACCAAAGTATTTCATAGATAAATACCAAAATATTTTCAGAGATGATTATCAAACTATTTTCAGAGAGAAATACCAAAAGATTTTCAGAGAAAATTTCCAAATTATTTTAACGGGAGCAAAAATCATATACGTCGAGTCAACCGGACTCGATAATAGCCACTTAGAGGAAGATTAACCACTTAGGCACCATGGTACAGTCACTAAAGCACAATATATAGTCACTTATGCAATTGGTACAACATCAATGTATCATAACTACGCTACTCCGTAGCAGGGTGTCCCCAATCAAAATGTTTGCCGAAAACATTTTAAATATATATTCAAAATATTAAAATACGTAGCATATTGAAAAAATAATTTATTCACTAAATTATTCCAAACGTCTCGACAAAATATTTATTACATAAATACATTTGATTCCAAAACAAGTACTTAGTACAAAAACTTCACTTATTTCAGAACAAAACATTTATTTCAAAAAATATTTTTAAATTCAAAAAGAATAGTTTCTACAAAGTAAACCTTAAAATCCATAGCAACAGTTATTTCAGAAATTATAATAAATATTAAAATATAATATTTATTTTAGAAACCATCAAGCTCTCCACAACAAAGGTTTTTACGTAAGTCAGATTTTTTAGGATTTCTTATCCTTTAATTATTTCAAATTACATGTCAATTCCACACACATCAAAGACATATAATTTAGAGGACACAACCTATATGTCTGAAGGTGCTATCACACTCACTTGGACACCGAGCAAATAATATCGAGCACGGTCCACTAGTGAATGACTAGTCACATCGGAAGTTCAACCGAGCTGAATAAAGAATTCATTATACAAACATGACATACGGTAACTGTGACATTACAGAGTATGCATGTAATGCAGATGTTCGTCCCAACCCACGAAGAATGAAAATCCTAATGTGAATGAAAATTTATCACTCACATCTCAAAAATCGAAATCTAAGTAAAATTATAGTTTAGTCTCTGACTGATGTAAAATTATGTTTTAGTCCCCAAATTTTTTAAAATTTACGAATTAGTTCTTAAAGTATTCTCCAATCACCAAATAGTCCTCCAAGTAGTCAAAATTCTCAAATTAATCCTCTAACTCTCAGAAATAGAAAATTAGTCCCCAACATGCTAAAGATCATATTTGATCAAATGATTCAGAATTATATAAAATTGCACTTGCAGTCCTTTCGACAGAAAACTACACCAAAACATCCCAAATTTTGAATCGATCAAAACCCAACATTCTAACCAACCCACATTGACTCTAATCATACTTCTAAACATGAATCAACAATTGGATTCAACAAAACAACTCAAAAACCACCACTTTTTCATTAAAAACCGAATTTCCATACCCATTTCCTAACCAACATTCATTCACTTCCAATCGTCAAAACCCAACACAAAATCATCTACTTCTAGGCCCTACCTAACAAGAACAAAATTCTAACAATACCCATTTGGCTAGAATCAACTGAAATCTCAAACCGTAGCTCAAACCGTCATCGTCTTCATTCAAGCATCAACCAACAAAATGCAACAAGAAAAATGGAAGAAAAACAAGTTAAAGTGTCGGTCTTACCTCAAGGAATCGATCTAGAGCAATGAGGGACAAGGAGGGGGAGATTCGGACGGATTTTTGATGGATTAATTAGATATTTTCAGCACATAGCCAAAAATTTTAGACATTTTCAGTATAGAATAAATCATATATAGCATATTGTTTTTAAAATTCATGCATATAGCATAGGATTAATTAGTACTAGTTTTATCCTCGACGTTGTCTCGAGATAGATGACTCTATTTTTTTTATAAATATTTAAGATATAATAAAATTTGTTTCAAATTAAAAAATATAAAAACATAAAAATTAATGCCATAAGATTTGTTTCTATATTCATTTATTTTCTTAATAAGAAAGTAAATATTGACCAATGAATTGAATATTTTAATGAGAAATACCACATGTAGTACAATTAAAATGTCAAATGTTAAAATAATGACTTATCAAATGTCAAATTATTATGAAAGTGTATTCAACTTTTATATATTATATAGATTCAAAATTGTAGATTATCTATTATATGCCATCCTTTTTCGAACTATATGTCAACTTTTTCTTTCCTTTTTTTTTTTTTACCCCGGAGCTATATGTCAAATTGAAATATTAAAAATAAGCACTCTCAATATAAAATTGCTTAATACAACAATTTTTTAAGAAAAAAAACTAGAGAATGGCACGTGAATCCCATGTGTAATTAGGTCCTTGACAAGATTATAATTGAGAAAAATGAATTCAAAAGGGTTTACGAACCAACAAAGTACATTGGTGAAAGTTGAGGTGGTGGGATTAGTTAATCAAGCTTAACCAACTCTAAATCTCTAATTAATTGAAAATTGTATCACAGAAGCAGGAGGCAATATAACTTAAATCATCTTAATCATGATCACAGTTAAAATCTAAAATCTTCTTTGGGAGTTTTGATGAGAAAGGGAGAGCCAAAAAAAGCTTAAAGAGGGAGAGGTATATGATAAAAAAAAGTGACTTTTTTTTTTCTTTATTTGAATGTTTATTAGAAGGGAATAGATTCAATAGTTAATACTTAAAAAAAATTGTATTTAGAAGTATATTTGAAACTTATGAGAGATAGCTCAACTAATAAACAAAGACTTGTAATTAAGTTTTAAGTTTAAATCTCATAAATAACAACGATAATAAAATATATTTAAAATTAAAGAATAAAGAAATGTTAAATATATATATGAAAGTACATGAGAACCTTTAGTGTATAAGATTAATTTTTCTTTTTTAAATATGTGAAATAACGGTATTTATTTTGTTTTGGAGAATAGATATCATTTTATGTTTCGTGCATATTCTTATATGAATTTCGTTCCTATTTATTTTTATTATGTAATTTCTTATCTCTTACTAATAAAATCTCCTCTCTAAACAAATTGAATTCTAAGAAATTAATATTATGATTTGAATACATATTGCGCACTTCAGAAAAATAAAATTGATTTAAATACCAAATCACGTACTTATATATATGTGGGGCTCATTCAAAATCATTCCACAAACACTAAAAAGGACATATGATTCAAACCAAAATTAAAAATTCTTCAATAATTACGAGCAACCAATATTTTGTTGCCCATATAGAAAAATCTCTTTCTATCTGTCATTTACCACAAAAGTTGAAAACAATATCTTATATTGGTTGCAATAGTTTTAGTTTTCATTGAAATTTTAATAATATTAAATGATTTATCTGAAATGTAGATGTACTAAAGATGTCCAGTATAGCTCTTTAAGATGAATAAAGAGTTAGAGGAGATCCCAACTATTTATCAAATCAAACAATAGATAATAAATATTTGATATCTATAAGGATCACTAGATCATTTGATCGCAGACAACAATATATATATATATATATATATATATATATTATTTTGACACATTTAACAAATCTTGAGTGAATTCGATTATAAAAAAATTGATATATGATTTTTTTTTTCCAAAGAATTGTTTTTTTCCAGTGGGCTTTTACAATTCTAAACTTTACGGTCAAACTCATCTCCATTAAGCCCAATTTTTAGACCCAAATAAAAATAAGATAATTGAGTTAATTATCCCCATGTCATAATTAATTAAACATAGATTATTACAAATAGAAATATCAGTTTTGTATTTCTTAAAATGACTGAATACTGAAACTTCATTTTAATACCACATTTTTAAAACACAACCTAAAAAATGTCATCTCATTTATATCAAAATATCGTGAGAGACATAAATTTTTGTCTCCCTCTTTCTCTCTTTACTACCCTTTCCTCTCTCTACTCTCTCATCTACATCTCTCTCTCTCTCCCTCTCCCCCTTTCTCTCACTTCGCCTCTCTCTTATCTTCTTCTCATTTTTACTTCTGCCATCATGCTTCTTCTTCTCCGTTGTTGCTCTCTCCTCTTTTGTCTCTGTCTCTCTCTCCTTTTCCTCGTCGCAACCCTCTTCTTCGTCTGGTTCAAAATCTGGTGTCGCAGCTCTCTCCACTTCCACGTCACAGATCTCTTCGTCATCTGGTGTTGGACAAGGTCGAATATCGAGGCGATGACAAAGAGACGAAACGACTAAGGTTTTGCAATAAGAGGACGTGTGGTGGTGATGTTACCAGACGACTAGGGTTTCGAAAAACAATTAGGGATTGATCTGGTGGAGATCGATAACATTGGAGGAGGCGTGAAGGCGACGACGATAAAAACTTAGTTGCCATGAACGAAATGTGAAGTGTGATTGAATTGTTTGTTTTTATTGGCTAAGATTTAAGTCTTGGATTAGTTAGCTTTTTGCTTGATTTGAAAAAAAAAAAGATTTGAAAAAGTTGAAGACCCCTGGAGACCTAACTAATTATTATTAAAAATATATTGGAGACCATTGAAAACCTCTAGCAGAGATCTCTGGAGACCTAACTAACTATTATTAAAAAATATAATTAATTTTTGTAAAAAAAAGTGAGATTCGGAGTGGAGATCCCTGAAGACCTATGGAGACCTCCATGGTGACCCCTTGGAGACCTCTAGAGATCTTCAGTGGAGACTTATAGAGACCTCCAGTAGAGACCCCTGAAGACCATTGGAGACTTCTAGTGGAGACTCTTGGATACATCAGGAGACTTTTTCTATTTGATTTGATTTTCTCGCGAAAATATTGCGATTATGAAAATCTGGCATTTTTCAAGTTTGGGTATCCATGCATTTCCATAATTGAAAATCTATTTGACAACTTCTTTTTTTGAATTTTTGTATTTAAAATCAAATAAATGTGTGATTTTCCCAATATAATTATGTTGTATGTCTAAATTAACATTCAGATTTGGACAAAATAACATCTAAAATTTAATAATTAGGTGAATGCCATTTTTTTTAATTTCAATTTTATTATATGCTAATATTTTGAAACCTAATCTTAAAAATACCACATTCTTACAAATAAAAATCAATTTTTCTTTTATTTTTTTCTCTCTCCCTTCATCTCCTCACTCATAGGCCAAACCCTAGAAAATCCACACCCTTTGTCGCCGTCGTCTTCCTCGCTCTTTCTCTCCTCACTTTTCCCCTCGTCCAGTGCCCCTTCGACTTTTAGATTTGTCTTTTCATCTCCTCCGATCGTCATCGCTGTTTCCCAACTCTTCTTTCCTCATTTATGTTCTGGTCCGTTGTTTGTCTTCTTCTTCGATTGTCGTCTCTGTTTCTCGGCTTTCATTGTCTCGTCATCTCTGGTCATTTTCCCTTCTAAACCGTCGTCCTCCCTACCCTCCTCCGCCTTCTCTTCGTCGATCTCTCCCTTTTCTGTTTTGCGACACTTTCTCTACACTTGATCGTCATCGCTGGTAACATCTCAGTCTCTTGTTCGTCGTTGCGTGGTCTTCTTTGTCCTTTGTCTTCGTTGAACTGCAATGTTGACGGTGACATTTGCTTGATTTGAGGGGAGACAGTGGCAGTTGCTTGATTTGAGGAGGGGCAACGACTAGGGTGGGAGTAAACCCCTAGTTGCCGCCTTTGTTTCATTAATTTGCATAAATATCCTCAGTTTTAAAAAATATTCCACAAAAATCCGACATGCAGAAGTTATTTTAAATATCCTCATATAAATTGTTTTTATTGTTAAAAATTTGAAAATATTTAATTGTGTTTGTTTAAGTTGTTGTTATTGGTTTTGGTTGATTTTTTTTAAATTATATTGATTTTGTCAGGGACGGATAATTTAAAGGCATACAAATACATTCAGATAATATTCGGATACGTTAAGATACATTTTGAAACTAAAAAATTGTATAAAAATTAAAATTTGGATACATTTGAAGACTTTGCAGATACATTGGAATACGTTTGAGGACTAAAAAATTTAAATATAAATTTAAATTATATAAAAATTAAGATTTAAATAAATTTTAAAAAATATTGAAAAAATGTAAAATTATATCAAAATTTTATTAAATCGATTTTTTTTTATAAAAAATTGTGATTTGAAGACATTTGGATACATATGTATATATCTGGATACATTTAGATACATATAAATATATTTGAATACATTTGGATAGTATCAGATACATTTGAAAGTCAGATTCTTTTTCTCCCTTGTAGTTTATTTTTTCGCAAAAAATTAATTTCTAGCTAAAATATCGCAATTTTTCACAAAAATATCTCAAATTATTCAGTCAATTAAAAATTTAGTATTCTTATAAAATATTTTTAATATATTTTTATTTGTCAAAATAAATTTAATGCATGATAAAAATATAATTTTAAATTTTAATTTTGTTTAATTATTAATTCTCCCCATAAAAAATTGCTAAAGTGGTCCATTTTTTTAGGTATAAAGAACTCAAGAGAGGCTGCTGTAATGATGATACACGCCAAACCGACAAACAATAACCCTGAAAATTTGGGAGTCAACAAAGTTACATCGACCTCCAAAGTTGTCTTGGTTCTCTGTCGCTTCAAAACGACAGCAATATTCATGTCGTGTAGTGTTGTTCTACCAAGTTGAAACTCGTGTCCTTTTTTGGAATTTCCTTTGACTCTTTCTTGCCAAACTCTCCTGCCCGCATACTCGGACTCGGACATTACCTGGTGTTTGCCCGTTTTGAGTTACTTTTGTGTACTCTCACTCACACTTTTTTACCGTCTAAGTGGCTTGGTTTTCTTCACCAATTTTGACTACCAACACTGAATTTTTTTTTTGACAGCATACCAACTTTGTGGGAAAATAAAAAGAAATATAATAATCTAATTAATTGGGTTTTATTTCTTTGCTAAAAGAAATGGAGATTTATTTCTTTGGAACTTTTAAAATTCAATGTCAAATTTTCAAGGTTAAATGTGAGTGAATAATTTAGGCTTAATAACATTATGTGGCACTGACGATCACATCATTATACTGTCAGTATTACGTCATTAATTATCTTTTTTTTAAAAAAAATACTAACTCGTTCTACGAATGTAAAAAAATTATTAGTGTGAAAATCATACAATGTAAAATATTTTATTTATAATACACTAAACACACTATCACATGTATATATATATCAAAGTCCAACACACTTAAACGTAATGCATAATGAGTAATTTAATGGAGATGATTAGACTCAGTTTGAAGAGTGCATTAAGGATCAAACAATCTATTTCATTATTGGCACAATGCAATATGCATATGATTAGTATGTTAACTTTTATGAGATTATGTAGTAAATATAATAAACTTAATTCAACATGGTAACTAAATTTTAGTTAAAGTTAATTAATTATAAATTATTCTTAAATTATTGAATAAATCTGGATAATTCGTGAAAACAACTAAAACAAACAAAGGTTATACGTGTCTGGGAAATAAAGGAATAACGACAGAAGAATTCTATGAATTCTCACATGGAAGTTTGGCTCAACAAGTATAAAATATTGACCAACTTTTATGGTGGCTCTCCAATTTTGTTGAGCTTGTTTATAAGCGTTAAATTTAACCGTCCACATAGAACAATGGGTTGATTGAACTAGTAAGACCTCATTTTTATGTCTTAAAAACTTGAATTCGAGTCTATCGAAAGAGGAAAAGGACTTGAAGGTAGTATAAAATGTTAAAAAAAATTAACAGTCAGCATATAACATGTTTTTCAATGGTAGAGAAAATTATACGACTTTTGAAAACAAAAAACATTTTAATGTGTATGTTAAAAATATGTTGAATATTGAGTTGCTCTCAAATAAGTCTAAAATGTTTCGCATATCATAAATTCATTCAGTTTATTTAGTTGTAAATAAAATAAACTATAAATAGAGTGATAGTATGAAAATTATACACGATTATGGTCAAGTGTCGTGTATTTATTTTCTTAAATGAACATGCAAATTTTATCACTTAGTAGTACTAAGTCATCGTTAACATTAAAAAGTAGTTCAAACTTTCTTTTAAAAAATTAAACCGTAATGTATGTTCATAATTACAATTATTGCAGTAATATACCATTTTGCATTTGAACAATTGTACTATTTTAGGGCTAGCATGTTGAACTATGGTTTAGTAAACCAGATAATACTGGTTGTAAACTTGTAATTGTGAATTAAACATTAAGCAATTTGTTTAATTAATAATTAAATTACACATTAATTAATAATTGCGTCTTGAAGCAAAAAAGAAGCTACTTCTTGAAACGAGCCGACCACAAAGAGAGAAGACAACTAAGCCACGAGAAATCTTCTTTCTTGGTCCGTCACTGCCGGTGGAAGAAGTCGGCTAGTGACTGACGGCACGGCGTTTTCTTTCTACGGCCTAACAGAATGGCAAAAACAGTAAATGACACAAACTACGTGTCCAAAGACACAAACGTAAATCAAAAAGTAGATAATTAGTTTTAATAATCCGGTCTAATTGTCGGTTTTAGAACACAAAAACCAGAATTACAAGCCACAGTTTCTGTAATAAAAAATTCCACCACTGTTTGCGGGGACCACGAATGCCCAACTATAAGCCTCCTCCCTGGTTGGACCCCACTTGACGAGTGAGAGAAATTCTAGAGAGAGAGAGACATTTTACATTTCAGACACTAACACAAAAATTAAGTTCAGACACAAACATTCGAAGAGCTTCTTCGCTCTCACGCCTATTTTTTTTTTCTTTTTTGCACCTACAGAAAGGAATTTTAATTTCCAATTTCGATTTATTCTTTTTTCTCCCGACCGGTAACAAGAGACGACGAAGTTGTTTCCGAGGATTAGTCTTTGAAGCTCAGGAACTTTCGACTGCGAGTCCTGTTTTTTCCGATCTGTCACGACGCCGTGGTCTGTTCCATGAATTGAGAGAGAGGAAGATAGACGGTGGAGGATCGTCATGGTGAGTGTATGTGGAATGAGACGCGATCGCTGATCGGTTTGATTCTAATTGGATGTTAAAGTTGTTCTTACTTTATTACTTTGTGTTTTAATTATTATCTTGTTGGTATTACTTTTTTTTAAGAGGTGAATGATTGGAGTTGATTTGCTTTTGTTTAGTTATTTGTTGATTTTGGCAATGTTATGAGAGGAAGGATCGGTGTCATTTTGAAGGAGTGGCAATTGCTAACATGGATGAGAATTGGTGTATTATGAAGTAATGAATGATGTTTGGAAATATGTGAAAGAAGGAAGATTGCTTGATGATTTGTAGCTGAAGGAGATTATTTTTTATGGTTTATATTGGTTTCAAATTGGAACTGCGACCTTTTAGTGTTGGAGACAATGCTAGTATTATTAGATTACAAGATTTAGCAATGGAACAATTGTTCTTTCTTAATTGCTTTATGTGAAAAATGAATGGCTGAGATAAGTTTTTGGGTGGGAGGAAAATGGAGGGTTGGGCATGTGTCATTTATAATTTTAAATAGAATATATAAGTGTGTAATTCTTTAGCAGAAATTTGAGTGTCAGTGAGTCAGCTCTTAGTCAATGACGGTTATCGGTTATGAGTGTTGTGGTGATTCTAGCAGCAATTTTGGCATGGAAGTTAGAAAATTGCCATTGCTGTTGTGGGCTATTCGTTCTTTAATTATTCGTATAAACAAGTCAGTTGTATTAGTTATTACATTGACAAATTTATACACGAGGTAGATTATGTTATCCTCTGCTGTTTTGTTTTAAGTTTATAGTGCTCGTCTATAATAGTCTTCGGATAGCAGCTACATTGGCATTAAAAATTTGATTGCCCTAGCATAATTGATTCTCTCTAATAACATCTCAAATTGAATTCTATTTCTTTGCAAAGGAGATAATTATCTTTTTAGTTTTTAGTAGGTCATGAGTGAGTTTTTTTTGGTTCAGCGATTTCGAGGTCATAAGCAAGAAGATGACGTCCTTGTTGTGCCATGCAACTAGAATATTATGCTAGGAAGATATGTAACAAATTATTACAATATTGAAATTTACATCACCATTTTTCTTTTGCCTGATGTTCTTTACAATTTGCAGGCTACATCAGTTAACATTATAGTAGGTTCTCATGTATGGGTTGAAGATCCACAGCTCGCATGGGTTGATGGAGAAGTTTTTAAAATCGACAGCGAGGATGTTCATGTTCACGCGACGAATGGAAAAACCGTAAGTTCATCCTAACTTATTTGCTGCTTATGTCTTGTTCATGATGCAATTAATATTTTCCTGGAGTATAAACTTAAGTTGTATGGACTCCAACGAGGCCGAGAATCGCCTTCTCACTCAAGGTCTTTTAGTTTTGTTTCCTTCAAATTTTAACGTTATACTATATTTTTTTATGGTGCATTTGGTTTTTCTAGTCACGAACTTAAAGACTCCACTCTTAATGGATTCCTTGCATGGGTTTGAAGTTGTATGGACTCCCTAAAGCCACGATAGAGCCAGAACCATTTAGGAAAATCAAATATATTTCAATTCATGGTCATTAACATTTAATCTGGATTGAGAATCAAAATTGTTTTGTCATTTCAATTGACTTTACTTATCTGTGGATATTACTTTGTCTGTCACATTATTTCTAATAGTCATTTAATAATTTGCGATGTATTAAATTCTGATATATTGCAGGTTGTTTCAAATATCTCCAAAGTATTTCCAAAGGACACTGAAGCTCCTCCTGGAGGTGTGGATGATATGACAAAGCTATCATACTTACATGAACCAGGAGTTCTGCACAACCTGGCCACCAGATATGAACTTAATGAAATCTATGTGAGATGTGCTTCTATATTTATGATAAATTTTGATACGAGAAAACTCCAGATATTACGGTAAATCTTTCCTCATCTAACTGTGCAACAAATGGTCTTCTTTGTGTCGCAGACATACACTGGAAA
>CAODLS012958915.1:0-11551 GCA_948243855.1 Flueggea neowawraea
AATCGTATTTTAATATAGTTTTTGAAATAAATTAAGATAAAAGTGATCTTCACATTGAATTAAATTTTAAATTTTATGATAAACCAAAATTGAGATAAAATAATTCAGTAAACTTATTTAATAATAAAAACATATGTAATAATTAAAATTCAAAATAGAGATTTTTTTTTTCCGGTAGTAGGTAGTAGTAAAAATAACGTTAATACCTTCAGGAAGATAAAAAAAATTGTGAATAATATAAGCTCTTTCTAATATTCATTAATACATTAATAGCAATTTCTTATTACGTCCTAAATATTTTTATATTTAGTTTTTTTGTGTAACCAAGAATCAAATAAAGAAAATAATAAAAAATGAATGGATTAATATTTTGTTTGTTATACTTTATGAACCTCAAAATTAAATTATTTATTCACACAACTCCGTCCCATATTTGGGGAATCTAATCTAAAATATAAAAGGCACTATTAAAAAAATATAAATTCATCAAATAAAATTACATAAAAGAAACTTGATAACTGTAATCACCATAAGTAACAACATAAAATTACCGATCTTTAATTATATTTGTATTTAACACTTATAAAGGTGATAGATAGATGATAAATAATAAAAAATAAATTAAACTAGTAATTTAAAATTAAAAAGAGGGATAAAAGTGTCTAAAAAAGTTTTTCTCACATCCGTATATTTATATATGTTATGATATATATATATAGTGCGTGTGAATTTTTTGGTACATACATTTACTTTTGTTGAAAACTTCGGATTATATATATTTTTCTAAGTAAATTAATAGCAAATATGCAGAGACAAAGGGGAAGGAGGTTCTGGACACCTCCCTGATATACATACTATACATATATATATTTGTTATATATACTATATACATAATCTAATATTATACTCTATATAGCATATTATATATAATTGTTTTTCTACATTTAATAATCTAATTTTTGGGACTTTAAATTATTTATTAATGCATAATTAATAAATTTATAATTCATTTAGAGTTTTTTTGTTCTTGTTCTATCTGCTATCGTACTCTCTTTAAATTTAGTCCAACTCTGTCCTGTGCATGTGCATTCTAAACCCAAAGTTGAAATATTAAACACTCATGCATTACACAAAGCATGTACTTTCATTTAATTACATCCAATTTATGTAAACATTCACGGACTGAAAAATTTAGCAACAACGAAAGACGATTTCCCCAGACAAAAATGAAACAAACTAAAGACGATGTTTATTCTATTTGACTAATCTGAAACAAAATATATCCATAATTTGATTGAGTTTTCATCCATAATTTAAGCCCTGATGATGTAAACAAATGAACATTACGTCTATTTCCACTGGCTGCTTACACCGTGAATGTATTGTCAGAAAAATGTTGCCTATCTATTTCATGTCAGACTCGAAAGCCCGATTCTCGAAGGGTGTTTGATATTTACTTCTTTTGGAGTATGTTTGAGCTGATCAACCATGTAACTTGTAGAAAAAGAAGACGGAGATTATCATGTAATGCAGGAAGGTTCAATCAACTACTACGAAACACTGACTGATGCACAACACCACATTATCAGATACTTATTTTAAGGTGATGATTTAGGCCCTCCCTCTTTCTCCGCAAAAGGAGTGCCTAAATCATCACCCTTTCTTTTATTCTACAACACAAACTAGAACGGTCTATTTCATAAAAGCTGGCAAAACATCAATCAGAAAGCATGTCTTAGAGACAATACCAGCAGTCCGTAACATAAGATGATCAAGCAGGAGCAAGCCCATGAAAGCTAAAACCCTGAAGCAGATGCGAAGTATCCTATTCATAATATGGTCTGTGCAGGAAATTCAGAGCCACGACTGCTGGATAGGCTGATAACAGACAAGCAAGCAAGAAAACCTACAACTGTGCAAGCTGCAGCAAAACTTAGCAGTATTTTAGCATTCCGTGACAGAGCAAGATACGTTACCGACTGCAGCTGTCATCAACGTGGCTATAGTCAGAGCGAACTGCACAATGATCCGAAGCGACGCCATTCTATCGTTGAGTGGCAATGCGAGATGAGTTGTGATGACTATATTGGTTAGCAGCAATCCAGGTTGCAGTAATGGCAACGACCGCATTCCGAGAACAACCTGCCTGTGGAAAGCAGAAGTGTAAAAAGAAGTATAATGTGGTCCTGACAAATCATTTGTAAGAACATTAATATCATTACTAATTCGAGGAGAGTCGAAATGAAGAGAAAGTGCTGGCACGGACCAAAACAGTGTCCAAATCATCATAAGATTCAGAAAGAATCTGTTGTTACACCACTCTCAATGTCACCCATGAAAGAATTATTGTGAGAGAAGTGTATTAGCATATCATCCAAGAGCAATGTAGGATTTTTCCACAAAATTCAATGGATAAATATGTTGATGAAGAAAAAAGAAGGTGACAGTCACTGAAGGCTGTTGAAATTTTTGGCCATGAATGTGACATTTTTTTACCATGACTGATATAAGTGAACCTTCCTGGTAAATCAACCATCTTTGAATTTCTTCGTCAAAAAGAAATCAATAATCTGTCCATCTGATCCATTTTCTCATTCAACTTTTAAGAACGTATGGTGTCATGAAGTTCATCGCTTTGTGCTTCTCCTTCAAAGTTGGTATTGCCTTGTTACTCCTTCCTTATGAGATCGTAGATGGAAATCCAGTTCCGGCAGTTATCTTCAACGAACGCGTGCCTGTCTTCCACGCGTTTGTTATATACAACATGTTGGCCTTCACAGCTTCATTCGCAGCATCAATGGCACCAAACAGTTCAGAAGCGGTTGAGAAAGTCTGCACGCCTCTGTCGATGTTCTTCATGGTATCACCAGCAGGGCTCTTCTGTTTCGCTTTTTTATTTCATAATTTCACTGCTTCTTCGCAGCTTTTTGCGAGTGCTGATCCGAAAATGGAGGTAGACTCTTGTTCTGTAACTTCAACTAGAACATGGTCTATGTTACAGAGCAGTACAAGTTTGAGCTTCCCTTGTACCACGTCTATGCGAAAATGGTTTCACTAGAAGATATTCAGTATTGAATACCAGTATCTTTTTGAAAAAAATTACTTTAATGCATTTCCTTTTTACCTACTATTGTTCAAGTAGTTCAAATAATAGTAGTTATCTTTTCCAGAACAGTTGATGATTGCTTTAATTGTGTCGGTTTTATATTATTGTTACTGATATAAACAAAAGCAGTTGCTACAGAATTCTTTCAACTCTAACAAATTGCAAGTTTACAAGATAAATTCTTCAGAACATTATGTAGGTGTAGACTTGAAGCACAAATGCAAGGCCTAAACCTAAATGGAATCACTGTTAATCGAATTGAAAAAAAAAAAAAGCAAGGCCCTACTTGTGGACGAAATTTTTGATCCATACACCTCTTGGTTGAGGGATGTATTGAGTGGATTATACAAGAATTCAACAGATTATTCTGAAGCTCTACAGAAGTTATAAATCTAGCCTGACAAATACGAGGATAATAAACTCATAAATACAATAGGTGTCGAAAACAAGAATAGCACCAGAATCAAGATATTCCGAACAGCTAAATGTAAACTCGAGGTTGTTGCAAAGCCAAAACATTGGTTTTCAGCGAGAATACCAGCTCATATGTTGAAGGATGAACTTATCCAAAACAAGCTTCTTAACATGTAATTTTTCTGTTTCTTTCCTCAAAATTTAACGTCAGTTGTCCACGTCCCTTGAACACTGGGTTGTTTGGTCACATGCTGCGTTTTCAGTTTCACCACCTTTCTTCCCAATAGTACGTCTTCTGGATCCAGATTCTTCACACATACCGCACGCTCATTTTTGTTCTCTGTTCAAAATGGAAATGCATTGTGATGCAGTTCCAGATATATGGGGAAGTAAGCTTGTTGCAAGCAGAAAAAGGAGGGAGAGTTTACTGTAAAGGCCCTTCAAAAATGGATGGTTGCCGCGATTGAGTTCAGTAACCACCTCTAGTTGAGGATCGCATTCTTTAAATGCTGGTAGATGCGATTCCATGAATGTCCTGGAAGATTAACACTATCGTCATCAACAGTATCCAACAGGGAAGCCAACTTACTATATCTTAACAATCCAGCTGAGATCCTCAACAGGATATAACATGCTACAATGTGCGATCTAGCCATGCATGTGAAAGAACACTTTCTAGAAGCACCTCTGGTTTACGTTGTGGCACCAAGGATGAGAAAAAAGGCATTTGACAATTGATGGCCAAAACCATATAGTACTTCGTAGAGTCAGTTAATACTTTCGTATGAAATAAGTCCATCAAACTATTGCTTTACAAATAAGTGCACATTCTGCCTCTAAAATTCTTTTACTGCAAGATTTGGCTAAATCATAACATTTATTTTGAGATAAAATGGATTAGAAAACATGAAGTATCTCCATGAACAGATACCTTTTCAAATCACACAGTGTTGTGCAGCTAAATTACTAATCACTATGCCTTTGTACAACTAAACTTGTACGAATCCAAACCTAGTAGAAACAAAACCATGGGAAAAAAATTAATAACCAACATTTTCTTTAGCTACAGAAACAGAATAATTAGATCAAGAATTGTACTAGGCCTTTCATCCTATTTGTTTCAAATATAAAAGTAATGATTCCTACAGTATATTTCTAGAAAATGCAGAAAACAACCGATAAGATGAAAGCACAAGGAGTGATTTTCATGCTGTCCTCCAATATCAGTCCTTCAAATAATGCACATACTAAATAAAAACTATTAGATGAAGTTCATCGTGTCTATTCATCGCCAACGTGATCTTCCAGCATAAATACACATCAAAATACAATCAGAAACTCAAATTTAATTCTCCAACTCGCTACACGTAAACACGAATTGCTCAATAAAATTTTGGGTTAATTATCAGAAAATTTAAGAAAAAGATTGCCTTGTAAACGTGGTTCGATCACTAAATCTCTTCTAAATTCATTTAAAAAAAAAACAACTTCCATAAAGAGATTCAAATACTCCCAAACCCCAAATTACCTGATGCCTCGACTACTTCCTCCCCAATCACAGTAACTCACAATCAGCTTCTTTTGTTGCCACACTACTCTCAATGTCATCTGTGCAATTCCAATTAAATTAAAACTTTTGTTTAAAATTCCAAAAAAAGAAGTATTTACACATCTTAGAAACACCATAATACCAAAAAAAAAAAAAGAGTAGCAATCGAGAAAGAAAGACCAACCCGAAGAGAGTAACTGAAATGGTGAAATATGGGTGCCTTGGGTCTCCACCAAGGTTTTGCAGAGAAGAGAAGACTGCCTGACGGCTTTCGGGGTTACTCTTATTGGGCCTCTCAAATACGAGAAGAAAAATCACACATTTATTTTAATTAAAAATATAAAAATAAAAACTGCTAAACATATTTTCAATTATAAAATAGTCAAACTTTAAAAATATCAAATTTTTATAATCGTAATATTTTCGTAAAAAGTTAATTTTTCAAGAGAAAATCAAATAAAAAAATAGGTCTGAAGGGGTCTCTATTATAGGCTTTCAGATTCTCTACTGAAAATCTCTATAGGTCTCCAAGGTCTTCAAGAATTTTCACTAGTATTTAAAGATCTCTATTGAAAGTGTCCAGGGTCTCCACTAATCTGTAAGAACTCCATTAGATGTCTCTAGTTGTCTCCAGGTCTTCTAATGGTCTTTAAGGGTCTTTACTGGAGGTTTCTATATGCCTCCAGGGTCTCCGCCGGAGGTCTTCGAATCCCACTTATTTTTTTTACAAAATTTAATTATATTTTTTAATAATAATTAATTAACTCACTTGTTAATTTTTTATAAATTTAAATATATTTTGTTTAGTAATAAACAGAAATTGAAGTGCTAGGGTTTGTTCTGTGTCGGCGCCACCATTCCTCTACCGCTGCATCTGACGCTCTACGAAATCGAGAACGACATGAGGACATCTGAAAGAGAAGATGATGGTTCGATGACTGTAGATTTGAAAGAGTGAGAACAGAAGAGGGGAGGGGAGGAAGAAGAAACAAGCAGTTGATGGCATAACTTGATGACAAAAGACCACGATCGCGGGCGGGAGAGAGAAGGAGCGACAAGAGGCGAACGGGAGGGAGGGACGAAGCAAAGACAAAAATGAAAGAAAGACAATGGCGGCCCAAGAGAGGGATGGGAGAAGATGACGGAGAGGAGCGGGAGAGAGGAAAAGAGAAACGGCGTCGGAGAAGGTGAGTAATGGGTGTGGCCGGAGATGGAGGAGAGGGGAGAGAAATGGTGGCTAGGGTTGGGGGAGAGGAAGAGAGAAAGAGAGAAGAACGTAGAGAGAGAGAAAAAAATTGGTGAAAATAAGAAGAAAAATTAGATTTTATTTGATATTGAATCTAACATTTTAAAAAATAAGAGTTTAAAAATAACATTCTTAAAAATTAAAATCAAGAGTTTAAAAAGTGGTATTCTTAAAAATCAAAATTAAGAGTGGTCTTATTACAAATAAAAATTTTTAAAATGACACCTGAAATAATTAATTCATATGAGAAGGGGCTAAATACGTACGAGAAATGCTACTAACGTCTTTCTTGGATTCTCGTGCACTCCTTAATTAAAATGTGACACATTACAAGTTAATTTCATTTAATTAATTATATTAATATTAAAATAATATATATAATATATATCATATGGTGTATGAAAGAGTAAAAAAATACATATAATATTTCTCAATATATAATTAACTCAAAAAAATTATAAATAAAGCAAATGTCTCACGCCCACAAAAGTCGGTTTCCAATTTTATAGCTATATAGTACATAATGGTTTCTTGAGGGAAATGTTCAGTTCTCCATAAATTTAAAATTCAAATTTTTTAAATAGCATCTTGTTGAAACTATTTGCAAAACTATGACCCAGAGGAAAGTATTCGCACAAATTCCACCCTCTAGGGCCATGCACAAGAAATTGGTCACCTCTCAGGAGAAAGGATATTTTCGCAACTTATATTAAAGAGGTGTACAAATAATTTACAAACAGTGTACGACGTCAAAAACACAATGTTTTCATTAAAAAATAAAATAATTTAGTAATTTTTAATGTCCCATGCAAAAAATACAAGAAATATAATAAGGACAATTACACAAAAATTCAAAAAAGCAATTTAGATTTCTAAAATACAAGGGCATTCAAATTGTCTACAGAAAATGTCCACTATTTTATTGCAATTTAAAAAATGCTCAAATTTGATCTTTTGACCACTTTTTAACCGAGCGTCAAAAATTTGACCGTGTGTTGATCACACGTTTGACCACTCCTTAGAAAAGTTTGACCACGACAAAATGAGTACAAAACGAAAGCAAACTGGTCTCATTATTCCAAATACGAAAATGAGTACAAAACAAAAATAAATTGTTCTCATTATTCTAGATACAAAAATGAGTACAAAATGAGAACAAACTGTTTTCATTATTTCATATACGAAAATGAGTACAAAACGAAAACAAGTCGAAAACAAACGAGTACAAACAAGCAAATGCATACAAAATTGGATACAAATTGAACACAAACGAGTATAAAATGAGAACAAACTGAGTATAATGAACAAATGATTCAAAAATAAGTACTAATTGATCACTTTGATTACTAAAAAATGAGTACAAAATGAGTACATCACCAACAAATGCTTACAAAAGTGAGTACAAAATGAGTACATCTCACAAATATTTTTAAATTTATTTGGTCAATTGTATAAATACAAGACAAAAAATTTACAAAACCAATTTAATATCTTCTTATTGTCAGCATATCATTTCCAAGGTCTTCTGCTCTCCATTATGTAAAGCTTCACAACTAAGTATAAAACACATTATACAGTAAAAAAAATGACAAATAATAAACATTCTCTACATTGGGATAAATCCCCAAATGCAATACAATCAAGTCCTTCATAACACATCAGTTTACTGCATCTTCTTCATTAAATGTTCTTCCTTTCGACCAGAGGTATTCTTCCTCGCAGCGTAAATATGATAAGCTGCCAACCCAACAATGGCAACTGTAGCTCCCACTGCAATCACAAAGCCAAACCATTTTCATGTTATAAACAACAAATTGGTCATTCCCAAAACACACGATCTTTCTAAGTCATAATGTTAAAGGGCAGTAATGGTTAACCGAGATCAATTCTTTTATATAGAGATTATTATGCACAAGTATACTCTTTTAAGGCCATTTGAACAAATCAATAGCATTGGAACTTAAAACAAGAAAGACCATGCTGGTCTTTCTGACTATCATTAATTATTAGAATGTTTGATGCGGTGAATTCATAAATCCAAATCTTACACATTTTAGGCTTTGTCATTAGAAGTATTAACATCATGTATATCACCAAGTGTTAAATAGAAAAAAATATTTTTCTTATCCCATAACCAATTCTAAAACCTATAATAAATATTTTACCAAACATTCTATGTCAATTTAAGATGAAAAAATATAAAATTAGTCATCAATCAACTTCAAGCACTACGTATTGAAGGTAGAAAACTATATGTATCAACCAATTTAGCTTACACAGAACAAATAAGTTTTTGAGAACTTACTCAGGCATAGCTGACATGACCCAAAATCGGACCGTGACCAGCTTACAAGACAAACCGTCTGAGAAAGCCCAGCCCATCTCATACAAGCCTCAAAGTACATAACTTAAATCCAAAATCTATAACCCAATAATTATTAAACAATAAATAAATAGAAATTAGATTTATTTTAAAAATATAGAATTTAATAGTAAAATTTACTAAACTTAAAACGTACCAAAATATTAATATATAGAGAATATTTATAAGTAATTTCAGTTAACAAAATATTTGTAGACAACTATACAGAACCAACAAAATCTACACCCACAAGTATCCCGGTGTGGAGTAACTACTAACAAAAAAACAAACTGGAGCCTGGATAAAAGGGCACTCACTACTAATTTGAATGCCTCATTGAGCTCAGAAAACCAGATGAATACTATCTACAAGATTACCTGAAAAACAAAACAAAATAAAAAGAATAAGAAAAAAAAAATAAATGGAGTCAGGACCCAGTGAGGAATAACACTCCAAAGCGTAAAATGTTTTCAAAACATTTTCAGAAAATACCACATACACGTTTACTTTGTATACTATTGGTATACAACCTTATATATACAAATCGTTATTCAGAAATTCATTTAAAAAACATTCACAAACAAAGAATCTAACAAACATTCAAACTGTTAAAAATAAATAAATCAGATTAAATATTTTATTTCCAAATATTTACTAAAAGTAAAACCTTTATAAAACTTAACAAAATCAAAATTAGATAGAAGAAGTTAAAATAAACAAATATTTAAATATTACATAAATTTTAGAATACATTTGCTAAAACATTTACAATCAGAGTAATTGGCATACAATCAAGCTTCAGAGGTATATATATATATATATATATATATATTAAACTCAGACCCAAATGTAATGACACTCCAAGAGGAGGGTGAATTGAAAATTTAAAGAGTTTGAAAACTTTCTTAAAAAATCTTTTGCAATTAAAACAAATAACAAAGTTAAATGCGGAAGGTAAACAAAACCAATTCACAAACAAGAATAAAAATCAAATGCAAATGCAAAGCAAAGTAAAGAGAGTAGGAAGAGAGAAATCAAAGCCCAATATTTATAGTGGTTCGGTCCTCTTTGACCTACGTCCACTATTTGAGATCTACTCAAGAATTTCAATCCACTATACTCCTCACTTTCGGGTGGAGGCAAAACTGTTTACACACTTGTTTTTGCGGGGCTCAACAAGCAAACCGTTACACCTTGTTTTTGCGGGCTCAACAAGAAACTCTTACCCTAGTTTTTACGGGTTTAACGAGCAAACCGAACCACTTGTTTTAGAGACGAAATAAGCAAACCAAGCCATTTGTTTTAAGGACAAAACAAGCAAACTAAGCCACTTGTTTTAGGGACGAAACAAGCAAGTCAAAACTCTAATTTTCTAAGGCTCACTAGAAAACCTATCTACCCCAAGCAAACAACCTTGCTTGATACAAAATCAATCCAAGGATATAACAAGTTTAAAACTCTCTCAAACCCAATAGTAAGATAGCAAGTAAATAGCTCAAATGAGTTAGAAAGGTAGAAAAGAGAGAAACAATAATAACAAAGTATAGCAAATCTTCCTTTTGTTTTGGGACATCTATTTATAGCCACTCTTAACAAAATAGCCGTTGGAAGCCTCGAAGGAAATGTTGTGAGAGAATGAAGAATTCCAAATTAATTGACATCACCTTCTACTACAAGCGTTATACACCATCTACGCGTGTTATACCTTGTTCCAACTGAGTTCTGCATGACTTGATAGCAATTCTACGCACCCTGTAAGAAGTTCAGTAGCCACTGCCTTGAATGGATTTGCTTATACGTGCATTGTACCCATTCTACATGCGTAATTACTTGATCTATGTGCATAGTACCATATAGTGCTTGCATTGATCTAACTTCCAGAATATGTTATTTTTGCCCAGAGGTTTGTTACGTGTGTAACACCTCTTCTTATGTGCGTAGTCAGATTTGTTCAAAGATTGCACCGTGAATTCTTCACGTGACTTGTCAAAGAATATTTGAATTCAAATACCGAGGAGTGTATTGTCTTTGTCAGTTTGTATAGCACATCCTCGTTTTACGCAAGCAACACTTCTACTATGTGCGTAGAACAACCATATTCAAAGATTGCACTTTTAATCCATGTCAACGTGTCAGAATATTTGATTTGAATTTCCAAGGAGCCTCTTGGCTTTGTCCTCATCTGCAGCTCCTCTACGTGCATAGTAAACTTTACTATGTGCATAATACTCCACCTCAAGGTTTGCACTTTTATCCTTCTGTTGGAGTTTTAGCATGAAACACATAGGTGGAATAACAAAAAATTTCATCTAAACACTCCAATAACAAACCAAGATTGATAGATTAAATAAAGATCAGATCTTTACTTACATGATGAGTGCCAAATCAGATATGATTATTCACAAAGAGCCCTAATTCACCTTTGCCAAGGATGAACCCTTTCTAAGCTTTGTAAGAACCTTAGCCTTAAGACTAAGATCTCTACTTCATACACACTAGATCTATACTAGAATGAGTTGAGGTGTGCTAGAACTAAAGTAAATACTCTCTAATGGTGAATATAGGGTTCGACAATGCTAGGTTAGGATGTGTTCTCTTAGAGCCAAAAACACCAACTCAATTATGGTTAGATGTAGCATCACACCTTATGTCTTTATATAGTGTTAGGGTGATCCTATTAGGGTTAGAATGTCTCCAAAAATCCTAATAAATTATGTCATGACCGGCCACACACTCCTTTTGGGTTAGGAAGTCAAATTCCTACTTTAAAGAGAAAGGCTCCTAACTTTTAGGATATGGCCATTGAACTTAATTTTCTTACACTATTTGGACTATTATTTAACCAATTAATCCATGATTAATTAATTAAACATG
>CAODLS012959000.1:0-12074 GCA_948243855.1 Flueggea neowawraea
CCGTTACGTCACCGTCTACATCTGTCGCAAAGGAAGAGTGCAATGCATAGCAGACAACATTTGGAGAGAGCCATGAGGAAGAGAGCGGAGGAAGAGGAGAATGAGACTGGATGGAGTGAGACATGGATGAAAAGAGGAGACGAGAGAGCGAGATAGCTCGACAAAAGGATGAGTGAGACATAAACGAGAGAGAGATAGAGAGAGAAACGATGACAGTAGGAGAGAGCGGTAGAGAACAGGTGAGGGAGTGGCGGAGAGGATCATGTGAGGGAACAACTAAGGTTTGTGAGGGAGCTGCTAAGGTTTGTGAATATAGGAGAAAAGAGACAGGAGAGAAACACGGTGTAAGAGAGTGGAAAGGAGAGAGAAACGCTGAGAGAGGAAAAAATTAACAAAATGAGATGAGAAATTGGATTTTTATTTGATTGTGTTGACTTCAATTTTGATGATGATGAATGCAAAACATCCATGAAAACGTGCAAAGTTGCAGACTTGTTGATATCTGGACACAAAGCACTTAAAAGAGCAATCTAAGCAAGTAGGACAAGAGTAATGCGCATAGAAGGCTATGCAGTGCTTGTAGAAGTGTTGATCCAAAAATTAGAAAATATCAGATATTGATCTATGCATGTAGTCGGGTAAGTGATCAGATAAGTTCAGTGTTTGAGACATCAAACACGCAGAAGGATGCAACCAGGAGCATAGAAGAGAAAATGTGCAATCTTTAAAGAGATATTCTATGCACGTAGTAGAGGGCACTACGCACGTAGACGTGGCTTTAGAATACTGACAAAATCATGACGCTCATCGAGAATTCAAATTTGAATATTCTCTGATACAATCATGTGAAGAATCAAATGTGCTATCATGTAGAGATGACTACGCATGTTGAGAATTTGATCTAAATACACAAAAGTCTAGATCAACGTGCGTAGAAGAAGAGCAAAGCATGTAGATGCTGATCCATACAAAGTCAATACTACTGGAGTTCTTGCAATGTACGTAGAATGACTATCGATGCACGTAAAACTCAGTTGGAATAAGGTACTATGCATGTAGAAGGTTGCTATGCATGTAGTAAAGGGTGACGTCATTACTGGACATATTTTTTTTTTATTTTACAATGGCTACTTCGGGGCTCCAATGGTTATATTTTTACAAGTGGCTATAAATAGATGTCCCAAAGCAGAAGGAGAAAGAGAGATACCTTTGCCAAGACTTCCTATTCATTTTTTTCTCTCATTTATACCTTTCTAACCCATTTTAGCTATTTATTTGCAATCTGATTTCTGGGTTGGTGTGAGTTTAAAACATCTATACTTTTGGGTTGATCTTTATAACAAGCAAAGTTTTTGCTTAAGGTAGATAGGTTTCCTTATTGAACCGTAGAAAAACAAGAGTGGTTGCTAGTGAGCCTTAAAAAACTAGGGGTGAACGGTTTCTTAGTTGATCCAGCAAAAACTAGAAGTTTGGTTTGGTTGTTTTGTCCTGAAAATAAGTGGAAACAGTTTGCTAGTTGAGCCCGAAAAACTAGTAGTTTGGTTTGCTTGTTTTTTTTCTTAAAACAAGGTGCAACGGTTTGTTTGTTGAGCCCGCCAAAATAAGTGGTGTAAATGGTTGATTTTCCCAATTCACTATTTCGATTATTGATTCTGACTCAATCCAACAAGGTCAATACAACAAGATTGATTGTGGCTCACACCTCTAAGGCCGATACAACAAGTTTGATTTCTAGCTTACACCTTTTGACCTTTAAGCCCGAGACAACAAGTTTGATTTCGAGACAACAAGGCCAATACAACAATTTTGACCTTTTTTTAGAGCTTTCAAAGATTGTGAATATAAGTTTGATAAGCCAAGGAGAAAACCCTTTAATTTTGAAGTTTGGAGTCTCGTTTATAGAGTCTTGAAGGTGTTTGAAGTTGTTCTAACCGTTGGAGTAGCATAGAAACCCATTGGAAATCAATCATGAATCTTTTTGATGTTAATAGCCTTCATTAGTCAACTATCAGAGTAATTAGTCGACTAATTTCATATTTCACTTCTGTCCACTTGGGTAATCGATTACCAGGGTCAAGTGCCCATTAAACAACCGTTATTTTATACAAATATGACGTGTTTGTTGACTTTGATTTTGATGATGATGTGTACAAAAAATTCATGAAAGGAGTGCAAAGGTGCAAAATCTATGATTTCAGCCATAAAACATGTAGAGAAGGTGATTCATGGCCATAATGCACGTACATGATGATCTACGCATGTTGATAAAGGATAAAATTGGCCACTATGCACGTTGATGTTGAGTAAAACGCGTAGCATTGAATGGAACTGGAGACAATAAGCATTAGATTTTGATCTAAGCTTGCAGAAGAGGACGCACACACGTAGATGAAAAATAGATATCACTGGAACTAATCTTGCTTATCTATACACGCAGAAGAAGCTGTTCTGCATGTAGACGAGTGTTCAGCTTGATGAGGAGAATGCTAAGGCATGCAAAAGCACGATAAATTGCAAAGCAAAACACCTAGATGAGTAAAGGTGAGACCTTTGAAGAATGAAGATCTACGCACATAGAAAGGGATCTATGAACCTAGACGGACTCATATATCGACAAAAGGCAAGAAATTTAACTATTCTCTGACACGCTGATGTGGAAATCAAAGGTGTTATCTTGAAGAATCGACTACACACGTTGAGCATTTGATCTAAGTATGCAGAGCTTATGATCAACCTACGTAAAGACAAAGCAAATCGTGTTGATGCTGATTCACACAAAGTCAAAAGGATTGGTGTTCTTACAACGCACGTAGAATTCAGTCAGGTTAAAGCATTACGCATGTAGATGGTGGCTACGAATGTAGAATACTGTGATGCCATTTAAATCAGAATTTTCTATTCTCTCACAATAGCTACTTTGAGGCTTCCAATGGATATTTTCTATCAAGTAGCTATAAATAGACGTCTCATATCAGAAGAGAGATAAGAGAGACCTTTGCCAAGTTTACTACTCATTTTCTCTCTCATCTTTATATTTTTAACCCATTTGACCTATTTACTTGCTTTCATATTCTAGATTTGAGTGAGCTTAATTTTGTTACATTAAGGGTTGATTTTGTAACAAGCAAGGTTATTTGCTTAGAGTAGATATGTTTCATTGTTGAGCCTTAGAAAAACAAGAATTGTTACTAGTAAGCCTTAGAAAAACAAGAATGGTTACTAGTGAGACTTAGAAAACTAGTGGTGAAGGGTTACCTAGTTGAACCCGCAAAAACTAGAGAGTATAACGGTTTGCTTGTTGAGCCTACAAAAACAAGTGTGTAACAGTTTCCTAGTTGAGCCTGCAAAAACTAGAGTTGTAATGGTTTTCCTCCACCCATGAAAGAGGAGATAGTTGATTGAAATTCTTGAGATGATTCTCAATGAGTAGATGTAAGTCAAGATGACCAAACCACTATAAATCGAGGTTTTGTTTTCTTTCTTTCTTACTCTCTTTACTTTGTTTTGCATTTGCATTAACTAGTTTGTGATTTGGTGGTTTTATTGCTTCCTCATTTAACTTTGATTATGGTTTCAAAAGAACTTTGTTATTTGTTCTAGTTTGTAAAAGATTTTCAACAAAGTTTTAAATTGTTAAAACTCCAATTCACCCTCCCTTAGAGTGTCATTTACATCCATTCTAGTGGGACCAACATTGTTAAACATGTATAAGACCCGTTGAACCATTTTTGGGCTAATCATGATTTTTTTAGTCAACTACTCCAACCCATTAGTCAACTATCAAGAGACTTTGTTACGTTAGTCGACTCATTGTGCCATTAGTCGAATTCCAACCTTTCTTATTGAATATGTTTATTCATTAGTCGACTACCAATATCCTCGATCATTTATCGATTCTTCATGTACTAGTCGACTTCCAAAGATTGTGGGTCGACTCCTAAACGCAAACACATGATTTTCTTGAATTTTTTTGGTCTTCATTGATCTTGAATTTGTTTTATTTCTTAAAAATAATCTTACTAAGTTTTGTACATTAATCAAAATATAGAGGGAATCAAATGTGAGCCACCCTTGGTTCAACAATCTCCCTCTTTTTGATTGATGACAAAACTTAGGAAGAAATGAACTCTCCCAAGATTGTACCTATCAAGTTTTGGCAAAAATTTGATCAAGGCATAAAGCCTTATCTTGAATAAAATTATTACTCCAAAAAATCATTTTAATATAGCTCAAGTTTTCCAATATTTTTAATATGTTGTCAAAGCACTATTTTGAAAAAAAAAACTCTCCCCCTTTGTCTTGTTTAAAAATTCATCTTGATATCTGTCCCCTTATTATTAGGCACATAAAAATTCATTCTTTCTATTATTTCTCTCCCCTTTTTTGACATCAATCAAAAATGAAAATATTAAGGGAGAATGGAACCAATATCATAATCAAATAAAATATAAACATAAACAAGATTAAGCTCCCCCTATCGAAAATAATTTGTTCATAGTTTCAAAAACATCTATTCTCCCCCTATTTACATCAAACTTATGTCCAATTCAAACAATTTAACAAATCATCACAATTTTCAAAAATTCATGCAAGTATGAACAATCAACAATAAGTGCAAGAAAATTAAAAGATTAAGGATTTTGGAGTACCTAATGTGCCAAAAGGCACAACAATGTTATTTTCAAAGGCTAACAACAAACCTTTTCCTCTTTCAAAGTGTTTACAAATGACCAACAATGATGCTGGGACTTTAGGATAAGAGATGAAGAACAAACTACCCACACTATGCTAATTTCGATCTCTTTTGGGAGCTTTCCAAGATGGTGAATGTAAGTTTGATAAACCAAGGAGTAAGCCCATTAATTTTGAAGCTTGGAGTTCCTTTTATAGAGTCTTGAAAGTGTTTGAAGTTGTTTGAACTGTTGGAGAATAATAAGAACCCTTTAGAAATCAATCATTAAGCTTTTTGATTTTGACAGTCTTCATTAGTCGACTACCAAATTCATTATTTGACTATCAGTTTCAAATTTCACTTCAAGCTTCACCAGTCGATTACTAAGCTTCACCAGTCAACTACCAGCATCAAATGTCCATTAAACGACCGTTGTTATTGGCAGATATGACTTGTTAAACAAGTGCAAGATCCGTTGAGCCATTTTGTCAATGGATTTGTGTATGATTATTTGTCTCAATCATAGATGATGTCAATTGTATTATATTGCTTGATTTCATTCCATGTATAACTCCATTTTCTCAATCTTAAAGATGATCGATGGGTTGATGAACCGGGTGTGATAAAAGATACTATACTTGATTATTATAAGATGTTCTTCAGTTGGCAGAATTGTTGCGACAGTGCTGGACTTTATTCCCTATATTTTTTCAAAGGAAATGAATGAGATGTTGTGCAGTCTAACTACAGACTCATAAATTCAACAGGTTGTTTTCAATATGGTTGGTTTTAAAGCTTCGGGTCCTGATGGGCTTTCTTCCCAAAGAACTAAAATATTCTAGGGTAGGACTTTTGTCTAGCTATTAAAGATTTTTTTTTGTAAACAACATTCTTCTCTACAATATTTGTGTTGAATCATCTCATATATTGCTAACAAGTTACTAGTTTTATGGTTAATATTCAGGTCCTAAGCATGCAAAACAAAGAAAAGATCAGTAGCAAAAGTAAATAAACAATTTCTTAACAATGGTCCCCCGACAACGGCGCCAAAATATGGTGGGATGTCAACCGGCTAAAAATAAAATACTTGTTCAGAAACTAAAATTTGAATATAATAGCAAGAACATGGTCGATCCATATAGACCAATGAGAATTTGTTTATTTGCAGAAAATAAAAATAAAGTTGAGAATGCAAAAATCCTAACTAACCAAATATGTAACTAATTGAATTAAAAGAAACCTAAAACCTATGAAGCTAGTGATGTCGTGGCCTAAATGCACTTAAACTAATTTAATCATAAAAGTTAATTAGATGGGATAACAAAGATCAATTAATGCCGAAAGTAAAAATTAATAGCAAAACTAAAATTGCAATTATGAAAGTGATAGAAAATAACGCAACAATATTAATTAACAAAAAATCAATGGAATGAAACGCCTAGTTAAGGCACTTCTTCGTTCAATCATGTAAGACGATCATAGACACGAAAGATGTCAATTAAGCATTCGAGTAGATAAAGTTATAGCCACCGGTGCCGCACTCAAATGACCAATCTCTCTTTAATTTATTGATAGCCTCGGGACGCCCTACAAACTATTTCCCTAACCACTAGACAACCCAAGAGACGCCCTACAGGATTTAATCTATGGTAGCATTAAAAAATAGAGGGACCTTATCTTAGCCAATAAAACCGAAAATGTCGTGAATCATTTAGACTGGATTACTCAGTTTCATAATGTTGGAAGTTGTCCAACCACATGCATCCAAGTTATTTGCTACAAGTATTAAAATTAACGAGAACCGCTTAGCTAATCCTAAATAGCAGTGTATTATTTCAATCAATCAAGCAACGGACCCTATCAATCAATCAACATAAATAATAATAAAAGAACTAGAGCACAAAAACTGAATAAATATTTGAAAAGCTTAATAACAATTAAAATAAAAGTCTCACAACTGTTATGGATTGAACATCGAAAATACCTCGACTAGATGCGAGTTTAATTATACATGCTTAATAGTCGACAATCCCAATAGATTATTTCCACACTAGTAGTGGCCCCAAAAAGGTTGTCAAAACCCACACTCTCACAAGTTTCGCTCAATCACACAAGGTGTTTAAGTGTAAGTGTTTGCACTCGAATTAATTCATAGTAGGTCTTTCCAAGGATTGGTAGAAAGTTAAATCGTAACCACTATATAAAAATTCAAACTAAAACACCAATCAAAAAGGACTTTTATGGCTTGTAATGAGGCTAATAATTGGGCTTAAGAAGTTGAGAGAAGACAATAGAATCAAGTGATACTTGCCATCAACTAAGCATTCAAAATTAATGCAAACCAAAATAAATCACATGTCTATTCTAATAAAAACAAGGATGCCCATTATAATTCACTATATTTCCTTGTTGCTCTTCTTCTTTCATGTGTGTTTTTTTTTTCTATATTTCTTTCTTTTCTCTTTTTTTTCTTTGTTTTTTTTTTCTTTTTCAATAAATAGAAGAAAGCAACATTACATTTTCAATAACAAATGAAAACTGGGCAGCCATGTTTCTCGACAATCTAAGCATAAAATACATTTGCGAGACATGGCTAAATGAACATCACCACATTGCATTATCGTAAAAACATCAAAATACATCAATTTGGCAATGTATCACTAGTACAAATCTCTCAACTTAGGGTTCAAATGTTGAGGTCTAGAATAAAAATGGAAATGGTTAATTGGATTTAGAACAAGAAAAGGTCAAGGCTCAAAGTGGGGTGAACTAGGGATTAATGTAAAAGGTAGATATCGAAAGAGAGAGGAAACCAAGGGGTTAATAAACAATACCTTTTGTCGTCTTGGTGTCTCAATTTGAAATAGTGTGGTCTTCGAACTATACTCCCTAACAAATCCTGGCAGCGTCTTACTATGAATGATATAAACACACATGAAGAAAATAATTTGTCTCAAACCTTACATAGGGGTGTGTGTGGATCCAACTAATCCTTTTCAGTTCTAGTACTAAGGGTTGTCTATCTTGAAGTTAAGGTGCATAAAAACCCAAGTTATACAAGAGTGGGTATATAAGGATTTTTGGATCTCAAGACGCCTAAAGTTTTGAATAATTTACAAAGACAAGCTCATACAAAAGAAAGATTTCAAGACAAGGTAGTAGGTGCATCTCAAGATGAAACAAAAAAGGTATGCAAAGTGAAGAATAAAATAGAATAATGTGTGAACACAAAAAGTGGCATGATACTCCACATGGGCATGTCGAATTGCAAACAGGATGAAAAACATGCACTAAACGACAAAAACCTTATGCAAGTCATGTAACTACATGACAAACATGCAAAATAACTAGAAATTTTGAAAAAAATCAATAAAAGACAGACAATAATAAAACAAAATCAAAATAAAACACAAACAAGCAACAAAACAAAACATAAACTCCCCTTGCCCACACTAAAATTATACATTGTCATCAATGTAAAAGAAATAATGTAAAATTAAAAATAAAGAGAGGGGTTCAAGAAAGCTTCTTTAAGTCATGGTGAAGGTGGATATGGCGGGGACGTGCCATGGCAAGCCAAGATTTTGACGATGTTTTGTTCCACCTTTTCTCCAAGGTGGCCAAACGTTACTCAAGTGCTGGAGTAGAAGAGGACTGTCTGATAGCAAATTCTAGGGGAAGAAACTCATATTTCCTGGGGTATGAAGACCGCGTAATATACATTCTGCACAAGGTTTCAACATCCAAAAACTCTGTCGAGGTGACCTCGATCAGGTGAGGGTTAACCACAGGTAAATTGGCATAAGTTCTAGCATACTAAGTAATCAAAGGGCCCAAAATCAAAATTTTCTTTTGACTACGCATTTGACTTACAATAAAGTTGATCTGAGTCAAAAGAAAATATCCCATATTAACCCTAACTCTATGTTCAACACACCAAATAAAGAACAATTCAGCTTTAGAGAGAATATTGCTATTATCCTTACGTCCTGAAAAGTGAAAGGTAAGAAATCATTGGAAATGCGATGAACAAGATCACACAAAGTATTAGCTTTTAAAACCTTAGGGTTGTATGGGTTAGGGTCAACTGAATATTGCACATAGCATTCCTCTAATCAAATTCTGGTGGATACTCATAATAAGCAGTTAAATAAGCACCAAAGTCCATGTCAGCCTCATCAATCAAACGAAAAAAAGTGTAAACTCAACTACAGATAATTCATGATGCCTCCCAGCAATGTTGAACTTAACAGTTTGAGTAGTGTCAACATCAGAATTTGACGACATATTTGTTAAGTTAATTACCACACTATAATGGAGGGTTGAATAGTTTGGTATAAGTAGGTTTGAAACTTTTTCAGAATTGAAATGAGTAAAGAAGGGACAACAAGAATTTATAGTGGTTCGGCCAACACTTTGCCTACATCCACTACCTAAGTATCACCACTTAGGATTTCCAATAACAATCTTCTCAAGATTACAACTTCACTTTCTAGCTAAATGAGAACTCTTACAAAGTTCTTGATTTCGGTTCAAGAACAAAACCAACCTAGGAATCTACCCTTTGATTCCACTCACAATCACTCAAAGTAATGTTTTTACAAATGCTCACCAACAATGTATAAGCTAGTGATACAAGCAAATGAAGAATGAAATAGAAGAACAATACACTTGTATCAATAAATGAGAAATTCAATGCTTTGATATTTGGTAGTTGTAAGAATTCAATGCCCAGATGTTGTGTGTAATTTTCTGACCTTCCAAGCATGTATTTATACTCCTGTCATGGTATTTGTACCATTGTGACACAGATTATAGCCATTGTGGGTCAGTTTGGGTTGCATTTAATGCACTGTCAGAGTATCAAGACGTACGTTGACCATTCCACAATGTACGTTGTGAACTGCATCTTCAAATAACGTACGTTTTACACTTACGTAACGTACGTTGATCATATGCACACTCCTAGATGACGTACGTTGTCATACCAAAACGTACGTTGGCAAGATCTATTTTCAATCCAGTAGCCTCTAATTTTTATCCAGAGCTTTCACCGTACGTTGACTTGAACTGACGTACGTTGTGATCAATGATGACGTACGTTGTACTGAGTATAACGTACTTTGCAATTCTTCAATTTAACGTTGTTCTTGAATTTTGTCTCGATATACGTGAAGGACAAACATTCATTCTCTGATTTTTAAATCTTTTTTTGTCTTCCATTCATAATGTACATTGTACATTTAGTAAAACGTGCATTGATAATGTATGCATCAGCCTTCAAATTTTCTGCGTGAATATAGCATACGTTGATGGTGTCAAGGCGTGCATTGAAGGATTTCAAGACGTACGTTGTTCATGTGAAGATGTACGTTGATCATCCAGATGACGTACGTTGCTTGTGTATAACATACATTGTTTTGGCTTTGAACCATCCAGTAGCTTCTGTTTGATGTTTCATCAACTATAACGTATGTCGCATATGTCCAAACGTACATTATGATCATCACAGTCCATTTTCAATTTTGTCGATCATCAAAACACAAAAGGGATCTAAATGTTGACCATCTTTGGTCCAACAATCTCCCCCTTTTTTATGATGACAAAACTCTTAAGCTCCCCCTAAATAAATGCACCAAAAATTCGAGAAATTGGATCAAAGTTTTTGACTTTGTCCATTTGGTTAGTCGATAAAAGTAAAACCAATTTTAAGTACGATTTTTCTAACTCCCCCTAAGTTTGTGCATTCATTATTTAAAACCAATATGATTTTAGTCTAGTTTCAATATATACAAGTCGTCTCCCCCTTTTTGTCATCAATCAAAGAGGGGAATAAATGGCATACAAAAGGTATACAAAAGTATATAACAAAAAATTTGCAAGAAATAAGACAAAATCAACATGGAAGAGCATCAATATCATAACCAAAATATATGAAAATCATCATGAGTACACAAGGTGGGAAAAATACATAAACAAAATGACAAATCATCAAATTACAAAATATGCAAAATGGATGAAATGTTGATCCTGATCTCAATGATGATCATGATAGAAGCAAATGACCCTAAGAATTGAAACCAAAATCATCGAGGGTGAAGGTAACATTCGACTGTCCATGGCTAGATGATGGTATATTCGATGCGGGGGGACGCTAGAGATCAATCCTGATGGTAGAGGTAGTAGCAATGGAGGAAGGAAAGGTAACACCTGGAAAGGCATGATAAAACATATCTCTAATGAAAGTACGCATCCCAGACATTTCAGTACGCACCTCTCTCAATATATCCACCCTCATCGAGGCCATCTCTACTCTCAACTTCTGCTCTCACAACCGATGGAGGCACCTCAGGAGCATCTCTCCCTCTAGGTCTAGCTCTAGGCCTAGCATGCTCTCGATCCTGATCAGCAATGTTAGCGGGAGGTGCATCTCATCGAAAAACCTGCTGCTCGTGTGTAGGCATCGGAGCTCGAGGGTCAGCCAATCTATCACCATCTCTCAAGTATGGCTATAATACCCAACCGCGGTTAGTAGTGAGATATAATTGCTTTGCTCTCAAACTACCACTATGAACCGTTTGGTTCCTAGAAATAGGCGCCCCTGTGAGATCAGAGAAATCTATTCCACATCGCTCGAAGATCAGAGATATAGTTGCTTTGCTATCAAACTACCACTATGAACTCACGTTTTTTATATACTGTTGAGCTATACGACGTACGTCTTACCAAACCTGACGTACGTTGTCTGCGAAATCTTGCCAGATAACATACGTTAAGAATAAATCATGACATACGTTGATAATACATTAAACCCAGACGACGTACGTTATCATAAAAATTGACGTACGTTATATTAACTCTTTTCCAGATAACACACTTATTCATTATACAACGTACGTTAAATAAGTTCCAGAAACACCCAGGTCAACTTTCTAAAAATTCCAACTTGCTTCAAGATCATATCAATTGACCATATTACTGTAAGTGAGTGCAAATGTATGCATAAAATATACAATAAAATCAGCATTCACAATCACAAATCATTCACATTATACATACCCAAACAAAATCTAATTGAATTAAAGCTTTCCTCAACTAAAGGTTTTGTAAAAATATCAGCTAATTGGTCATTTGTTCCAACAAATTTCAAACAAATATCACCTTTTTGCATATGATCACGTAGAAAATGATGTCTAATTTCTGTATGCTTTGTTCTACTATGCAAAATAGGATTTTTGCTCAAATTAATAGCACTTGTATTGTCACAAAAGATTGGAACATTCTTAAAAACAATACCATAATCGAGCAATTGATTTTTAATCTGTAAAACCTGAGCACAAGAGCTTCCCGCAGCCACATATTCGGATTCGGCCGTGGAAGTAGCAACACTTGTTTGCTTTTT
>CAODLS012960212.1:0-12957 GCA_948243855.1 Flueggea neowawraea
GAGAAAGAATATTCCAGCTCAGCAATTTGTTATTCATACATTTGACAAAGCACTAAATATATAACTGAGAAAAAATCAGCAACCAACCAAAAATTGTAGTTCATTTCCGCCACAGTTTAATATATTGCCAGTATTATGTGACAAGAAATAGAAAGAATGATGATATAAAAAATTTAGATTAACATTACCTAAGTACAATCCAGAGGATATCTGCACAAGAAAACAACCAATGTGTTTGGTATGAAAAACCAAAACTCTCTGTAATAACCCTCCCATTCTGATTAATTCTTTGTAGCGTTCCAACCAACTCTGACAAGGTCTTTGGTGCAATGTTATTCGATTGATAATGATCTTTGTTCATTTGAAAATTTGATCCTCGAATGTTTGAGATGATTTTGGTGTTTGAAAAATATTTAAGGATGTTATCTATGCAAGTTGGGTGATTGTTATGTCCCGACAATAATGAGAATTATGAGTTTAAGTTTGGAATGTGGTTTTACGTGTGTTAAGGTGTGTTGGAGTTCATTAAGGCGTGTTGAAAGGGTTTCAACACGCGTAGATTGTAGTGGGGATGGATCATATATGTGCCTAAGGCCGTTTGTGCGTGTTGGTGAGGTTCTATACACGTTAATTGTCATCTAGACTTAAACCATGGATAAGTAGAGCAGTCTACGTGCCTTGTACACGTATTATGCTAGTTGATCATGATCTGGGAATGAACCGTGGGTTCTCGAGCCATCTACGTGCGATGTAGGAAGGAACTACACACGTTGATGTTGATCTGGACTGAGCCGAGAGTTTGCTAAGCATCATCTACGCACCCTATGGAAGCATCTAGGCACTTTGAACTTCTTCTGCGTGCATAGATGATGAAGAACACACGAAAATGTGCCCAAAAATGCTGAAAATGAGTGAAACGTTGCGTTTTGGCGAGATGGGTTTATAAATACCCCTCACCGACCTTCATCCGTCATTCATCATTTTCACTCTCTCTCAATCTTAGATCAGTTCTCTCACTTTGTCTTTGCTTCCCAATGTTCCTAAACATCACTAGAGGGGTTCTGATTCTTGGTGATTCTGTTGAGATGGATGCTAATGGTTGTTTGATGATGATTCCTTGAGCTCAGTTCAGTTCCTGAGATGACCAGCCATCGACCGGTGGTCAGTGTTTCAGAGTTTGAAATCTCGGCATCTAGGTGAGTGGATGGCAGCTTCAGGCACATAGGCTGCGTCTCGAAATTTATATTTGTCTTTGATGTGATTAACACGTATTCTGAAATTGGACTAATCTAACAATTGGTTAAATTAATAATTTGATTTTGGTGAATGGATATTCAAACTCTCTCCGTTTTTTATTCTGATCTGTATGCTTTGTTCTATTAACCCTATTTTGGGACTTTGATACATTTTTCTGCAACCTGTATTTGTCTGAATTTTCGAACATCTTTTCGAAATAAAGATTTTGTTTTAGAAAAATATATATTTATATATATATTTGAATTATGGAATTTGCTTTGGAAATCAGTGACTTTGTTTTTGGACTTCGATATATAAGTTATATCTTTTATATTTCTCTTTGTTTTTTATATACTCGATCGCATGACCGTTATGTTTTGGATTTAATTATGTTATATGTATGTTTTGGAGACAGGACACCTATGATACGTGGTACGTAGCCTTTGGTATACCAATGCATGATATACCCAGCTACTAAGGTTGTCGGTAGCCATGTTGCTCCGATTAAGCACATGATTTGTTATCGGATTAGTGATAAAGTCCACAATCATTATTGTGGTGGTAGAGTGGCACAGACCACACCATGATTGTTTTTGATCCCTTATCCGCGATATATGTTTTTGACTCTAATATCTACGATATATGTTTTGATTTTGAAAATAATAATAATATTATTATTATTATTATGCCTACGTGGCAAATGTTTGATTCTGAAATTTCTAGAAAAGCTATAAAGGTTTTTTAGCTTTGTTTTTAAAACTTTCGATAACAGTTTTGAAAGGATTTTTGATTTCTGTTCTGAAGTTTTTGGTTCAACTTAAAAGATTTTTATTTTGGAACCTTTGATAAGATAAACCGTTTTTTGGAAAGGTTTGGCTTTGTTTTTGAAAATACATTAACTTTGATAAATTTTGAAAATATTCTTGAAGAATTTTTGGTTTAGTTCTTGAATGATTTCGTGAATGTTGTTTGCTTTGATTGCGAATAATTTCGAAATGGTTTTTGAATCGCTATTACATATGTAGCGCGTATATATATGTATATATGTTGACTATATCTGCTTGTGGTATTTTCAAACTATTTTCAAAACAGCCTTTGTGAGGCACGTGTGAGGTGTTCTAGAGTGTTGTCCCTCACCGGGTTTGACCCCCTTTTCTTTGTTTTGTCTTTGTTAAACTCTGTCTTTTAGGTGATTTCGATCATCGACAGTCTCAGCTCAATGAGAAGTTGTTTGGCTTGGCAGTGAGAGCCCTTTTGATTGGGCCCCGCTTGTATGATTTGTTAGATGCTTCACACTGAGTTTCTATGGGGTTAGTTATTATCACTGTTACTGTTTCTGTTATTTCAAATGTTTTTAATTTGAAATATTTTCCACAATCGATATTATATATATGTTTGTTTAATAAATAAATTTTAACCCTTTATTTGATTTTATTTATTTGAATATGATTTTTGGGTAGAAGTTTCTGCTCTTTGAGGCTTGTGCGGGATGAGCTGGGCTCCTATAGACGGTTCATCTCGTACGCCGGTCATGGTCCCGAGAATGGGTTGTGACACTCTCAATCCATGTTTTTGAGAAGAGTGGAAAGGACTTACAAATATCAATTAGTTGAGAAAGGATACAGATGCATCATTCCATCTCTGTAGTAGAAGACACAAACTTCTGAAATATGCTGCAATCTTAGGAAATCCTCACCTCCTTTGCTCTTATCAATTCTGTCAATCAATTTGTTTGAAACATTTACAAACTCGAGATACTTAAGCTTTCTAAGATTCTCAATGCGCAATGGGACATTCTCCAGACTAGGACAGCACTACAAAACCAGTTTTTGCAGATTAGGCATTCCATATCCCCACTTCAACATGTCTCAGGACTTGTAAATATGTAATCCATAATTCCTTTAACTTCTTAAATCCACTTGTCTTGAAACATAATTTATCCTTACCAAAAGCTTCTTCAAGATAAAGAATCTCCAAATTGGGCAAGCCTTGAATAGGCTTCAACACGCTTTTGATTTTTCTCAATCAACTCTTTGTTAATCTCAACACGGTGAAATTGTAAGGAGGCATTATCCGGTATGGAAATTTCTCTAGATGTCCATAGAGAAATAGACCTTAGAGGAATTGAGGAGGCACTAATAGGTACTGTAAATCAATAACATCTTCGCCTAAATACACACCAAAGATACGAAGATTAGTAGGTTTTTCAATGTAGCACCATCTTCTCTTTTCAAGTTCAAAATCCCTAAGCTCCTTGATTGCTTCAATTTCCATATCTCTTCAATCATACCATTTTCACCATTCACCTCCATTAACGAGAGTGAAGTTAAAAAAGCAAGGCTTCCTATACCAGAAATGTCGCGACCCGAAAACAAACTATAACCGGCGTATGAGGTGAACTAAGCCAGAAGTCCACTACGCACAAGGCCGTGTCCCTAACCGTGTGTGACACGGCCTGATACACCGCCATGTCCCAGACCGTGTACTAAGCAGTTTCCCATGGAAACAGGTTTTTGTCCGTGTGTTCATTGATTCCGCCTGTTTTTGGCACTTCCTTATCCGTGTCTTATTTCCTGATGGGTGTTGGACGAAAATTAGGGGTTGGGATGATTTATTTTGCCTATTAAACATTGTAAACATATAAATAGGTGGCTTGGGAAAACTTTTGTAAGCTTTTTGTCGACTTTCATAGTGAATAAAGCTATCACTCGCCCTCTCTACCCGTGGACATAGGTCAATTGACCGAACCACGTAAATTCTATGTATTGTGTGTGATTGTTCTCTTTATCAATTCCACGTTTCTATTGCTTGATTGTCTGAAACAATAGTTTGTTTATCTTAGAAACACTGAGGAAGATGACGGCAAAATTTTCCTAATTTGTGAATGATAGTTCTACTAAGACAGACACGCAGTACAACAATAGCGTACATGTATCACTCAGCATTCTTTACCTACCACAACATTTCTTCGTCTGTGGTGGAATCTTGCATAAACTAATTCAAGTTGGTGAGGTTTTTCAACTTTTTAAAACTGATGACGAATAAGCTAAGAGAACTGATCCTCAATTTTGAGTTTTGATTCTTCTGCCATTTAGAGAAGTTGCTTTTTGGCTATCGCTGCTCTAATGCATGTGAAGAAAATACACCGACTTAACTAATAAATGGTATAATTAAATTGGATCAAGTTACTAACCTCGATAGTAGAGGAAAACTGTCCTCAACAACAGCAGATTGCAAGGCCAGGATCAAGTTTCGATGTTGGCCTTACGAGCTAACCACGGTCTAGTTATGGGTGGGAGAGCTCGACTATCTAGCCATCTAGATGCAGCTCCAAATCTTTGCAGGACTTAGTGGAAAGAGAGAGAGTTTTTTTTTTATTTAGATGGAAGAAGGAGCAAAGAAAATGAAAATCCATTTTCATTTCCTCCTTCATCCCTCATTCTTTTATAAGAGAGAGTTTGGGCCTATGGGCCCGGTCCATTCCCAACTCAATTGGACTAACTGATTGAGCTCAATCCAACGTCCCGATTTACACCTTCTCCGACTGAGTCTAGTTCACCCGTCAGGGTCGGACCATTTTTCTACCATCTCTTACTCACACCTGATGGTATGTTGCATCATCATGCAACATGGTTATCACTCACATAACCATGCTCGACCCTTTCATCAAACAGGCAAATAGACCGCGTGACCAACATACGATAAGAGCATAACTGTTATACACTTGTAAGGGATATATAACAGCTCACGACTTAATCCTGCCAGAAGGCATCTTTTGTAGAATGACTTCATTATACCAAAGTGTATACAATAACAGCTCATATTGATGAAACGTATGCCTTCCCATAGTTGGTAACCACACAATCGCTGCTTTCGAACTTCTCGACCTCACGAAAACTTTACTCATAGTTCACATATCATGTAACATACTACGGGAGAGTCGACTAAGCAAACTTATGAGACTAATGCAAATGCGTCTAGAAATGAACTTTTCCTCTTACACCAGACAATCCATATAGCAAAGTTTACTTGCCCAGCTTGACACGCTTGGTCGAATCAATCATGACCATGAACAGCAAGTTAGAGTAGCCAAACTCAACTAAACGTTTTGAATGTGTTAAGGGTTCTAAGGGTAGGTAATACGGAGAACCACCTATTCACTGTGAGGTCTTACACTAGGAAAAATGAGATCGTTTATTAATCTTTTCCATCCCTTTGGTCGAGTATATAGCACACATGGTATGATGATGTGTGGTGGTGTTCTTTCCTTCCTTTGGATGAGCACATGTTTATATAACATTTTCAACACCACACAGAAGCTTCAGTTACGATGCATTTCGCCATCTAACCTTAATCCACACTTAACAGGATTTCTTCTGGCTTTAAGAAAAAATATGCTAAAATCTTTCAATTTTATCATCTAATCATTTAATGATCAACATAGGAATCTATCCTATGGTGTACGTCTCTTTCCATACAACTTTTATTGCCTATTTACAATGGACTCACCACTATGAAATGCAAAACGGCCTCTTGATTATGAACGTGCTCTAGATCTCTTTCTACGTTCAAAATCATCCTCATCTTAGTTCTTTCCATAACAAATTGGGAAAACTAAAGTAAACACCCATGTGAGTGGGTTACTTTTTTTTCCAACATGCTTATCACACTTTACTACAACAAATTCCAACTTTCAACATTTGTGCTCATGTATTACCCACGATGATCTTATTGAAGATCATGTTTTAAGGGATTACATATGTCATGCGGGTCTTAAAGAACTCATTCCTTATATCAGCCTGTTACCAATTGATCTACGATCACGTCTGGCATGGACGTATTTTCCAAGTTCATTTCTCCTTGTGAAACTTGTACTCAAATTTACTTGTCCTTGTGCAACCAAGTACATTGCAAAATGATACTTGATCTCGATTTGCTTAGATTTATAAATATCTTTTTGATCCTTAAGCAATCGAGGTCAACAATCACCAAGGACTGTCGTTGAATCTTTAGATGGTTAGTGCTAAGTGGATCATTCCATTGTATAGCTAACCTTCTGATTGCACTGCAACTAATGAAGCTATGGTCTCAGCTTCTCTTGCCACACACTTATATGTGTTCCTCACTACTATGTGGACTAGTTTTTCTGCCAAATAAGAACACATAAACAGATATGGACTTCCCTATAGTCCACATCATTACATAGAGTGGCCATTGTGTCTCATTCTATCGTAACCCTTTACGATAACACAGTGTCTTGCAGTACCACTAAAGCATTCAAGTATCTCATTCACTACTTTCCAACATCCTCTTTATATATTGGATCAATAGCTAACTTAATTGCATAGCAAACTCTAAACATTTTACACACCTAGGCAATGACTTATGTATTACAAGACATGATCTTGTAATCAACATATGTACTCTATATTACAAAAACATTCACATGAGATTTATGTGAAGAACATTACTTTCATGTTCTTTCTTTTACAAAGGTTTATGGACACATGTACTTACTAAGAGACTTGCTCTTAGTCACAGGGTATCTATGAGTTATGCATTTATACATCTTAAAACGTTCAAGTACTTTTTTAAACAATCTACTTGAACGATCTCTTGAAGTTTGATTCCAAAGACAACCCATAGTGTATATATCTCAAAGTTGGATCACAGCCAATCTTTGGAGTTATTCAAGTATGCTAAACCAATTCTAGCTACAAGTGTGATGTTCACACTAGGTAAGAATGATAGGATTCACCTTGATATTATCACAACATACATGAATATACCATTTTTCTCAAAAAATGTGTAAGGTCTTACCTTGGACAACAAAACCATTAGTTTAAACCTTATACGTTTTTTCTCCAAATTCTCTATTGAGAAAAAGGAGTCTTTACATTTCATATTATAGGTCGAGGTATATACTAGCCCAAACACCAAAGGCTATTAGATGAAGGTAAATCTTTCAACAAGTTGGACTTTCCAATCTTGTTGACTATATCCCCTTTAAGCAATTATCGACGTCTTACTCGATTTATCATTCACGTATCCACTTATCTCCAATAATTGCTTGCCCTTTGGGTAGATCAACCAGTTCTCAACATGGTTTAATCTCAAATGTCATTTGTACTTCTATTGCTTTAATCCAAACAATGTATACTGGATAAGTGGACCTCTTACATACTCATAGATTCATCCTTGATTTGTAGAGTTACTAAAAGGATCACGATTTAAAAGGATCACGATCGATTCATTTATCGAAAAAATGTCATCGTAAGGCTTTATCCCATGTAGGATCATACATTTCCCAAGCAAAAAAAATGCTCCTACTGGGTTCAAGCTCCTTATAGAAACTCCTACAAAGATCAAGTTCCCTACTCCCATTGGAAAATAGTAATCTTGATACTCCCACTGGGTTCCAGTTCCCTATAGGAACTCCCACTAAGATCAAGATTTCTACCCCCACTAGAAATAGGAATCTTGCTCGTACTAAAGTCAGGATCAGGAACATTCGCATACGCTTGAGGTAGATAAGATAGAAGTTAAATCGCTCCAAGACTTATCGATGCATCACTTTCAAAGAAAAAGATAATGATCACTTGAATTGATCTCTTGAGATTTTAAAACCCAAATATTTACATCTTCCAAGTCGATGCATCCCTTTCGGAGAAAGAGAGAGCAATCGCTCGGAAAATCTCTTGAGATTTTAAAATCTAAGGAAGTAATTTACATTACCCAACTTTCTTTCTCATAATCTTTCCTCAGTCTCCTCAAGAATTCTCCTGCTCGGATGGAGTGATCCTGAGGTGTTACTTCCTGAGTCTTAGAGTACTAAAAGATTTCACTGTATTTATCTTAGCCAAGAAATCTATTCCCTAGGAATATAACTTCTTATATCTCGTTACTATACCATTCTTATAGTCTCACGATTAATGTATCATTTTGACACAGCTAGGTACCTAAAACCGTAAGCCTCTTTATCGTGATTAACAAAGGAATCGCAGACATTGGTGATATATCTCCTAGTTTTTAGTGGTTTAGGTCATACACTTGACCAATCCACAACCTATGAGATATATAAGTAACGAACTTAGAGGGCATATAGATTTTAAACATTGTGGCCTTGGCCATTATAGTTCTATCCATATCAAGGAAAGTTTTATTTCTCTCGTCCGCTATGTGTAATATTGGCGGAGTGTAGGAACAAATAACATGTGTTCAATTTCCTTTCATCACATAAACTTTGGACATACCTCGTAGATGTTTACGGCCTTAGTCGATCCATAAAATTTTATTTGATTCTCATCTTGACTTACAAGAAGTAAGAACTAACTGAGTCATTTTTACTTATGAGAAATCAAATAAATATGACCGCATCTATTACAGTCATATATACAGAAGTGATGAAGTTGTTGGCCTTAGCCTTACCCTCTCATTCTTTTTGATGTCAAACATCAAAAGTGGATTAATAGCAATGGGAATTTAGCTCAAAATGCCCTTTAAAATGGTTTTCTTCTCTAGTATTCCCTATTTTCAATACTCGCAATTAGACAACTTGAACTTATGCAATTGCCTAATACTCCCACTTGAGCTAATCGATGTTCTCGATTTTGTTGAAGTGGTTGAGTTGCGTGCATCAATTTCACATAATCCATCATGACGACGTGAAGTAGCAATAAATGGAAACTAGAATTTGCGATAGTTAGGTTCTGCACCTTAACTGAGAAACCATACTTAGTGTTGAAGTAGATTCCACTCAAACACAGTCTAACAAATACTATTATTGTTAGAGGACAAATTGAAGGCAAACTTTAAAATGATCACGACAGAATCTTATGCAAGAAAAAAGGTTTGACTTTTGTACAAGGCTAATTCATACATGCCAACTCCTTAAACTCCACTTTCGAGTTGTTCCTTCCATGCTCAACTTGTTCCTTCCTTGAACTAGTTGGTGTTTAATGAAGTCACATTAAAACTTCATTGTAAAGATCCTTAAGAATGAATAAACCGTCAACTTCAACTTCAATCTTAAGTTCGTGACAAAATCTAATGCAAGGAAAGGTTCGGTTTATCACCCATGCCAAATTCTTGAACTTCCACTATCGAGTTGTTCTTTGCACACTCAACTTGTTCCACCTTAAAACTAGTTAATATCTAATGAAGTCATGTCTAAAATTCATTACGAGGATCCTTGAATTTGAACTAATCGCCGAAATTCAATTAAGAATAAGGTAACGTAACACGTGTAAGTCCCAATAAGCAATGGACTGACACTCCAAGAGGAGGGTGAATTGGAAGTTTAAGGACTTTGAAAAATTGGTTGAAAATCTTTTGCAAACTAAAGCAAATAACAGAGTTCTTTTCAAATCAAAATCAAAGTCAAACGCGGAAGCAATAAAACAACCAATCCAAAAATAAAATAAATCAAATGCAAGGTAAAGTAAATAGAGTAAGGGAGAGAGAAAATCAAAGTCCAATATTTATAGTGGTTGGGTCCTCTTGACCTACGTCCACTCCTCTAGATCCACTAGAGAGTTTAATAAACTATCTCCTCACTTACGGGTGGAAAGAAACCATTTACAACACTTGTTTTTGCAGGCTATACAAGCAAACTGTTACACCTTATTTTAAGAACAAAACAAGAAAACAAAACCACTAGTTTTTACAGGCTCAACTAGCAAATCGTTTTCCTAGTTTTTTTGGAATCAACTAGAAAATCGTTCGTCTTGTTTTAAGGACAAAATAAGAAAACCAACACTAGTTTTCCTAAGATTACTAGCAACCTCTCTTGTTTTTCTAATGCTCAACAAGAAAACCTATCTACCCCAAATAAATACCTTGCTTGTTACAAGATTAACCCAAAGATATGAGAATTAAGCTCAACCCAACCCAGTATTGTGTTGGCAAGTGAATAGCTCAAATGGGTTAGAAAGGTAAAGAAGAGAGAGAAAGTAAATAGTAAACTCTAGTATAGGTCTCTCTCTTCTTTCTTTACTGTTCTCGGACGTCTATTTATAACCACTTGCATGAATATAGCCGTTAGTGTCTCGAAGTAGCCGTTGTAAGATAAAACAAAATTTGTCCAGTAAATGACGTCACTGTCGTCTACATGCGAAGCCACCATCTACGTGCATAATACCTTATTCCATCTGAGTTCTACATGTGTTAATTGCAGGTCTACGTGAATTGCAAGAACTCCAGTGGTCTCGACTTTATATGGATCAACTTCTACGTGCTTTGCATTTCTACTGCGTGCGTTGATCTTGAGTTCTGCGTGCCTTGTGCTACGTTCTGCATGTATTGCTATTATCTTCTAAATATGCAGTTTTTACCTAATGGCATGCTACGTGCGTTGCACTTTGTTCTGTGTGTGTAGACGTTCAAGATTGTACCTTTGTTCTGAACATGTGTTAGCAATTGTCAGGGAATATTTGAATTTGAATTACCGATGAGCGTCTTCTCTTTGTCAGCTAGTCCATCTCATCTCGTCTGACAACTTAGTAAGTCTTACAATGTGCGTGACTTTCTGTACTCTCCTGACATCATCTGAATCAGTGTCAGAGAATATTCCCATTTGAAATCTAACACACTACAATGAAATTTGGCTTTATTTTAGTCAGGTGTCATCTTCGTCTACATGCATAACACTTCTCTTTTGCGTATGTAGATCTTTTAAGGATCACATCTTTGCTCATCAATGCACACACCACTCATCTCAACGTGTATCTGCGTGCCTTAGCTTTCTCCTCATCAATTTGGACTTCTTCAATGTCCGTTGTGCCGTATACAATGTGCGTAGATGTGTATAAATTAATTCCAGTAGTATCTGCTTCACATCTAAGTGCTTTGTAGGCTCTGTTGTATGCGTTGAACACAGCTATGCATGCATCAACATGCCTTATTGCACGATATCAATAAGCCTTCAACTTTGCACCTTTTTTCATGGATGTTTTGCATTCATTATCATCAAAACTGAACTCAACAACATGTGGCACCATCACAAGCCGCCACATCATCACAACATTAACGGACCACGTCGGCGCGTATAACGCATGGCGGTGGAGCATGTGACGTACAACTGTGGAGAGTGTAATCGGTGTGTGGTGTTCGTGTCATCCGTAATCAACCACCACGTGGCACGTGGGAGAGCGTGCCACATGTCCCGACCTCTATTTTTCATCATTTTTCAGGAAGAATAATTATTTGAATTTTTCTAAAATTTTTGGTATATTTTTCACAATTTTTTGAGTTTTTAAACTATTTATCTCAATTTTTGGTGTACCAAATAATGCTTAAAAATTGTGAGAAATTGTATTTTTTTGTCAAGAATTGTTTTTTGGAAATTATTTTCCAAATTAATTTTAAATTATGTAAATATGGTTCTCATTTAGATAATTATGATGGGATCTTAATTATTTGGGTAATGCGCGAGCAAGTATATACTCATTATATTTGCAATTTAATTACAAGTATGCAAATGTGGTAAAACCATATTGCATTGGACGAAGTGCAAATTATGAGGTAATTCGCACGACTCTTGAAATGAGTATTTTGGGATGGTGGTGGTCGTAAAGGGAAAATTTAATTATGTATTAAGTGCACAATGGTGATGAAGAATCGTTTATTTCATAAAAAGATTATGATATCTATCACTAGTTTTGGTTAAGTTTTTGGTTCATTTTAAAATTTCATGAAAACATGATCCCCTAAGTGTCATCGAAAGCTACTTAGAGATTCTAAAGAGTAAAAACTTATTAAAATTGGAATGTCCAAGATCATCATGATCGCAACGAAAGATCATGAGAATTAGGAGATCTATTTTATGGTCGGATGATTAATAGAATTCTTAATAAGATGGGATGGCCACTTCTGAATTTTATTCTAACACGTTGGATAATGATCCACTGTGTATCCAATTGGTGAATATAGGTTAAATATCATATTTATTTATTATTATTTTGGGTTTTAAGCATTTCTTTGTGTATTAATGCTTACCAATGTTGATGTATGAATATTAACATTGAGGCCGATTGTTTGGATTGCATGTTGGTTCAATAAATGATGTCGATTCAATTATTGTTTTAGGCTTATTGTTGTGTTGATTTGCCTTAATTCGACATGCAATATTTTATATGTTGAATATATTGTCAATTATTGAGTCTGCTTTAATAATTGAGATGGCCAACATGAATTTCGCTAAGTCATGTGGACTTTAAAAGTGAATTCAAACAACCATTATTTACTGTCTATGAAAATTAAATATAGTGTAGTTAATTATTAAGACCGAGATGGTAATTGTACACCTAGTGTACTTTTCAATTCGAAACTTAATAAGAGGATATGCTAGTTTAATTTTTTGTTGGATGGTAAATATAAGTGTACTGCCATGAATTGCTTGGTGAATATAGGTTAAATACCATATTTATTTATTATTATTTTGGGTTTTAAGCATTTTTTTGTGTATTAATGCTTACCAATATTGATGTATGAATATTAACATTGAGGCCAATTGTTTGGATTGCATGTTGATTCAATAAATGATGTCGATTCAATTATTGTTTTAGGCTTATTATTGTGTTGATTTGCCTTAATTCGGCACGCAATATTTTATATGTTGAATATATTGTCAATTATTGAGTTTGCCTTAATAATTGAGATGACCAACATGGATTCCGCTAAGTCATGTGGACTTTAAAAGTGAATTCAAACAACCATTATATA